>JAUUEB010001798.1:0-17459 GCA_032362205.1 Clione limacina
ATAAAGGCGGGTGGAGTCATGGGGGGGGGTGCAGAGAAACACCGCCCCCTTCCGACTATAAACAAGGAGGTAGACATGGTAAATATTAATGAAATCACTTGACATTTTGGGATTTGGGTAAAGATACGTACTGGTTTGTTGGCAACTAGCCAGTTTTGTTATATATATTGTGAGTTTGCGTGTCATAGGTATCGAAAGACCGTGTACATAAATCTAAATTTGTTGTCATTTTCCCTTTAAGCTAAATTACATCCAATTTTAAGACTTCAACTCACTAAGCTGCAAGCTATGGAAGCGCACATAAATATTTTAGTTGCATGTTTCAATTATTTATTCTATTCCTCAATCATCTGATCTACAGCTCATCATCGATTATGTAAGCGGCTGTCTTCTGCCTCTATACAAATATTTGATACTGAAGTACTGCAATACAATATAAGGGACATTTAAACAAGTGGTAAGTCATTATTGTGAGTATTCGGAAAGATAAGTGATGCTGTTGTTAGATTAAATAAGATGACAATTTGGTGACATTTAACCCGCAAATTGATGCTTAAATTAAAACTAACTTAATTTAAAACTTTGCTTTTAATTTTTGAAACAAAGAAATTTGATTTCCTCTTTTTAAATCCATACGGTTAATGTAATTTTACAGGGACATCGTGATTTTAAGTTCACATATTTAATTAAGAAAACTTGAAATGGGTAAACGAAAGTTGAGAAACTAAGATTTAAGTTTAAGTTTTATCTTGTATAAAATCTCACAATTTATTGATATATATATTTGCAAAATTGAGAGCATTTAGAATTAATTTATTTGTCTGAAAGAGATAATGATCCCATAACAACTTAGGAAAAAACAAAGTTTAAACATAACAGAGGGGGAAGTGTGAGAAGAGGAAGGAGAAAAGCAAGTGTGTGTGTGAATGTGTGTGTGAATGTGTGTGTGAATGTGTGTGTGAATGTGTGTGTGAATGTGTGTGTGAATGTGTGTGTGTGTGAATGTGTGTGTGAATGTTTGTTTGCTTTTTTTAAAAAGAATATTAAGTGAAAGGGTTTAAGAGCTTTAATTTTTGCCCTTTTTTATTTTGTTTAACCAGCTAAAAAAGTACAACATTAGGAAATTTAAAAAATATCTCTAGGTCTACAATTTCTTCAATAGAAGAACTGATTACTAAAATTATTCTATGAAGTAAACACACGAGTATGCGTAATGTTAAGTGGACTTGGAGCTCAGAATGACAAGAACGTTTTTTACATTTACCTCTCTTCAAGTGCTCCAAAATAAATGGCACTCGTGATCTGACGCATCAGGTCGCCCTGAGTACCTATGTCTCCACGGGAACCCAACTGTCCTACTGCTCAGATAGCCTATCTATAATGATCCTTTTATCATGTTATGTCGGGCCGAAGTAGTTCTAGCTGTGTGCCAACCAATTCTGGAATAAGGGACTTGATGGTCGTCTGATTAAAGCTGTGTCGGGCATCACATCTCACAGTTCAAAGTTCAAAGTGATGTAGGTATGTGTAATGGACAGGTCAAGCGTTCCCTCAAGGTAACATCTGCATCATTAGTGACCACTGACTCCATCAGGCGTACAGCAGAGATAAAGACAACAGCTGCTTCCTTCTGGCACTATCTACTGTTTATGTGACGTCATTATGATTAGTTTAATCAGTCGGAACCAGCAGCTTCGTTTTGCTTGATTGCTTTCCAGATTTGGGCTTTCTTTGTTTTTAGATAAGACTTATCAATTTTGTCACACAAAATTATGATTGCAAGAAGGAACACCTGATTAGTTGTAGGTATAAAATAGATTTCCAAATCTCTTTATGAGTATTGAGTACATTGATTCACATCGCCACATTTATGTGATAATGTCTCACGGAATTCAACATATTAATAAGTCTGTATACCATGTGTAACCTGAACATTTCAACTCATTATCGCTTTTATAATAGTCACGTCAACTTATCCTCAATTCTATTCGTCATTATTTTAGAATATTTCGAATTAAATCAATCGATGCTTTTCACTATGTACGAAACCTTTAAACTGAAGAATGTGCTTCTTTCGTTTTCTTTATTTTGTCCTGTAATAGTTCTAGCGTTGTCACTTCTCCAAGATTTGTATTCCCCTTTTCTGTGCGAATGTTTGCTTGTTTTATAAGAATATAGACAAAGTGAGAGGGAGAAAGTGCTATCCTTGTTAATTGTTGCTGTACCCGGTGACTGGCAACTAGGTCTTTGACCTTCTGACAACTCAGTAGTTGCCATACCAGACGCCAATCTTGTCCCGAGACGTCTGTTGATTCAAGTATCTGCCTGTCGACGGAGACCAAGCTGGTGATTATTTGTAAAATCATTCTTTTTCCCAAGGTCTTAAACAAGGCAATTTACACAGTTTTCCTGACTCTTCTTCGCCCCACTGGGTGTCGAGTGAATGGCTCATTTGATAGAAAAAGTCTTAGAGATTTTAGTTATATCTATTGGCAAACGTTCAGATATCAGTGATTTGCTGATCACCATCTTATATCAAGTCTTATCATAAAAATTATTATAATTTCTGCCAGGTCTGTAGCCGCTGTATATACATAATACATACCAGACGCCAACAGGTCTCTGTCGTCTGTTTATTGTCATACCAATCTGGACACTCCAGCGTTGTTAATGTTCAGTGTTCAAGCCGTATTTAAAAAAAGTAGTTAATGAAGGAAGTTAGAATTAAAAAGAAATCTTAAACCTGTCAAGATTGGAAGCTCCTCGGTTACGGTGACCATGTTTTTCCCATAGGAATAGTTAATCTACAATGTTTCTATGCGTCTTATACATTTCAAACGTTATCAACGCACTAACGTCTCCACTTGAGCGGGACTCACTCCGTAAAGTGTCTTCCGGTATCACATCCGCGGAAATTTGTTTCAATGGACAATATAATGTACTGTATCTTTAAGAGATATGGAAATTGGTTATACATTTATTAAAAGAATATTGGGTGTAAATTTGTACTTGTGCGGTAGGTATATTTTAAATATAGTAAGGCACGGGTGGAAAAATGCAATTTTACTTATTACTCAATAGTTTTTTTTAATTATTTTTGCGCATCAAATTTATGTGGTAATTTTTTTTAGTAATGTAAATGCTTTTTCTTAATCCCTGCTTAATTACAGCGTTGTAAGTGAAAGTGATGTTGTAAGGGGGGAAAAGATCATGTTGTATCTGTACCATTGATTTTATCTTCATGAAACGCATGTTTTTCTTATTGTAACATGTCACCCGCTAGTTATTTAAAGATAAGCCAAGTGCTTAAAGTGAGATGGTGAAGACTTGGTAAAAGCCGAGTAGAACACATTCTTTGAAAAGCAGTTTTCATTTTTAAATACCTTTTTTAAAACTTCGATGTAAAAATGTGCCCCACTACCCTTTGTCTTTTGCTTAACCTGCTTAAATGTATGAAATAAGCCAAAAAATATTGATCCAACGTTGATTTGTTACACTCAATCTAAATCTACTTTCATTAGTGAGCTTAAAACCTTTCAATACTGTAGTGTAAAATAAGACAAAGTCCAGATGGCTGAGATGGCCTCGGAGACAAACCTGGACAAGCAATTATGCACCTTCCATCTGCTTTCTATTTCCGGTGTTGTGAAATTTTAACCTCCGATCTTCTGTCTTCCTAGTTGTGTCTTATATTTTTGGTCACATATCAATCTATTGTGACATGATTGCAATGTGGTATGCACATGGACACCCATGGTATGCACAACTCGAGCAGATAAAGTGCATGTCACGGCTTTTCGTGTATTTCTCTCTATCTATTTCTTCTTTTTGTCCAACATTTCCTTACAGATCTGAAACAGTTGGCAACGTTGGATGTGTTTTTACAAAATGATTCTTAGCTTTAAAGTCGTGATGCTGAAAGTTATTTTGTTAATTATGAAAACCTCAAATATTCAGAATGACAAATAAAGTGTTTGAGATAATTCAGCAAAAGAATTGTAAAAATAAATCTTTCAATGTGATGATTATTCATTGAAAATAAAGCAAGGTAAGACAAGCTAATAAACTTAACGAAAATTGTTGAATTTTTGAGTAATTAATAGAGGATTATGGTGATGTGACAGCTGGAAGTTCAGGGAAATTTACTGCTTTTTTGTGCAACGCGGCACATGGTGTTCTTGGTTTTCCCACTCTGTCATGATGAGACTACGTGACTCTCACATCTCTTGTCAGCAAAGACGTCTTAACTTATCTAGAGTGTTGGGAGAGAAGTACAGATTAAAGATAAGTTAATTAAACGACGAATATTTTTTTAATTCAGATTATATGATGATTTCATTCTGACTTTGCAGAATCTTTCACCTGCAGTGTGCACTGAGGTTGGGTATTATTCGCTCATATTTCATAATAATACTCTCCCAAGACGTTTTAAATTCAATTTTGATTATGTCCCTTTTCAATTTGGTTTGTTTATTCACGTTTAGTTGTCAAAGATTGGGCTTTAGATATTTGCAAAAGTAATCCAATATAATATTATTTTCTCTTTACATTAAACCTTACTTCAAATTAAAAACCGGTATTGATTAATGATTATCCAATCAAAATCTCTTCCGTTACAAGCCTAACACGTTTGATAACTCTGAACCGTATGCATAATTAAAAACTTAATAACCGTGAGACTTATTGTACATACGGCATCAAACACATTTTCCCGACATTTCTAAAATGTCAATGGACATTTGTATATAGTTTGTGTTCTTTAATTTTACTTATTATTGAATGATGATTAAATGATTGTTTGTTACCTACGGTTGAATTGAATGATGATTGATTGATCTAAACCATCAGGCATAATGTTTATGACATAATGCTTATATAAGAAATGTCGACTGTAGAGACTCATTAGAGGTTGAAATGAGTTTAATGTCATGTTTCTATTTCCTGTCCAGGTCGTTGACATAACTATCACATGTCACTGACTCAGCAAACTTGTTTTGTTAGAATATATCTACCTGATCTCTATCTATTTTGCCTGCCAGCAAACGATAAAAGATAATCATTAAGGATTTTATATCAATGATTTTTCCTGATGTTCAGCAGTGACATTTCATGTTTCTTTTAGGTCGAAGAAGAAACAACCTGGGTCTCATCAATTTATGTTCAGCCACTCGTCGCCATCTTTTATTTAGAAATAAATCTTAATTACCATTTATATGACATAGTCTAAAAGAATGCGTTGAGTATAAGCCAGCAGTGAAGAAGCAAAATAATGGTGTTTATTTGAACGGCCCGCCGTTATTTCGTGGTTGTTGACACGCCACTTGGTGGTTCACCTTTAATGTAGACATTTTATCTCACACAGAGCCGAGTTCATGTCTTTCAAAAGGTTTTCTGTCTTCACATGTTCCCTGACACCAGCTCCCCTCATCACCAACGCCTTTAACACTCGGGGATATCTTTGCCATCATTCTCACAGACATTTTCTTATCCCTCCTCCATCCTATCAAAGATGTCCTTATCCCTCCTCCATCCTATCAAAGATGTCCCTCCATCCTATCAAAGATGTCCCTCCATCCTATCAAAGATCTCCTTATCCCTCCTCCATCTTATCAAAGATATCCCTCCATCCTATCAAAGATGTCCCTCCATCCTATCAAAGATGTCCTTATCCCTCCTCCATCCTATCAAAGATGTCCTAGAGTCGTGGATCCAGAAGGAAAACTAATGTTTTTTTTCTATTTACTAATTAATGATTTGATCAGCTTAATCAATCAGTGTGTTTATTGTGTTTGTTAACGTTTGAAACAGTTGACATATTTAAATGTACCTTTAATAAGTGACTGTCCTCTCATGTTCAGGTAAAAGTCCCTTATGGGCGTTGGCCATCCCCCACATTATTTACCGATTCTTATAATTAAGTTAGATGATGATTTGAGAAAAGAGCACAAGAGAAACTAAAGAGAAAGAGTATACCTACATAATTAGGTGGTGGGGTGGGGTTGGCTGATGGAGATACCTGAAGCGTTTACCTGTAATGTCAGAAGTAGATGTGGTCGCCTCTCAAATGTCTTGGCCATCATGCACTGTATGTGAGGGTTTCATCTGAGCAGTCAGCCTGTCTCAAGTCCTGCGCCCTGCCCCAACACGTCACTTGTCATTTACAACCCCATGTTAAACAACGCAGAAATATCTCTTTTATTTCTTTAATTCACAGCCTTTCGCCTATCTTTCCCTCACCCGACCCCCCCCCCCCCCACATACACAAGAACATTTTTAAATAAATCAAGCAATCTTAGTTTTCATAATTGAAAGTCTACCACTATACTATTATTATGTTATACTATGGTCATCTGATTAGGGAAACATTTTTATGAGAAATGAGATGAGCCAGTGTAGACAAGGGTAAATAACTCATGTCATGGCATTGGACAGTTTCCAAATGGAGGTAATGTAGCGCTATCTGCTCTAATGATGTGGCCAGTCTTTCAAGTCGCACACAGAAAATTAGTTTGTTCAGGAACAAGTCCTCTGTAAAGCCAAACCAACTGCTTGGAAATAAGTAGACTTGTTGCCTGCTGGAACACGTAACACACGTCTTCTGGTCAGTGCTGACCGGACATTTATTTTTATGTAAGGGGTCATTGGTACCTGGTGTTTGATCACCTGACTCACAGACTTCACCTTTGACGTAGAATCAGTTCTAGGATAACAACATACGTGGTTTACTAAAGTTTTACGATATTGTTTTTAATTATTTCATTTTAGGAAATTAACTTGTTTAAGTATCCTGAATATAACTTATTATCTCCCTTCTTCTCTCCTTGTAAAATAATTATGATAATCATCACAATATTGTTAGCATCATAGTAAGGATTATAGTTAAAATGATGGAGTGATAATATATTAAACTATCATAATACTACATTCTAAAATAGGATGTAGATGGTAATTGTGATAAAACCGCCGTTGATTTATACAATTATACTGATGCAATGTGTTTCTTAACGTGTGATCAACATTGTTGAACATAAGAATACTAGGCTGGTCATGTGTTCACAATTTTGCCAAAATCAGAGTTATCATTTTAAACGTCAACTGTCTCCCTTGAACTCGCCTTTTTTCACTGACTGGTAATAGATACCTTTGCTAGAACGTCTCAGTCCGCTGACCGCTAATTATCGCCACAACGAGATAATTGTCTTTGAGGTGAGCCAATGCCAAATGTTAACTCCGTCCTTGTAACGGAATAGATGGGGACCAAATTAAATCATGAGTCTGACATGTGGAAGTGGAGGCTTACACGCTTCTCGTATTAGACATTTCTCTGTCCAGGATAGAAAGCAGGCGATAGCCAATCCTCTTACCTAGGGCTTACATCTGCCCTGTGGTAGATAAGTGATTTATCAAGTTACAGTATACTTGAGTACCCTGTAACTATTGACTTCAAAGATGACTGTTTAACATGAGGGTCAGCTCTTGACCGGGCCATGAAAGTTTTGCAGACATGTTGGCACAGCTTCGTCTTGGTAATCCATACCCTGATACTGAGACGTGCATTTGATTAGTTTCCTGTCGTTGTGAGTTGATTATCTCGTACAGCTGCAACAATTGGTCACTTTCCTCACCCTCTGCGACTGGAGAGTTATGTCCATTTTTCGTGGTATGGATTTCTGTATTGGTCTGGAAGCAAATTAAAATGAGCGAGAATGACAACAAACCACTTTCTTAACTAGCCTCGTTTCCAGTTCGGTGCAATACTTTTGTCTCCATTCTTGTCATCAAGGACCCATCTGACCTCGTTACTCAAATAATCTTGAATTCCTCATCGGTCCACTCCCTATTGTTTTTCTTATTGTAGTATTACGCTGAGACTGAGAGCTAATTTGTCCTCAATGATGAGTTGACAATGACCGAGTCATGTCCTTCAATTGTGACATTAATCTCTCTACTCCTGCCATGTTCGTGATCGTGTTAGCACAATTCAGAGTAGACGACTGATTCGGTCTTTTAATTAGTCCCCTAATCCGAGCAATCAGTGAAGACTGGAATCATGTCCTTTATCGCGAGTCATTGACCATCAAGACCTTTGATTAGATTTGTCGTCTTAAACGTCATTTCGTGGTCCCATAGTGACGTCATTTCGTGGTCCTATAGTGACGTCATTCCGTGGTCCCATAGTGAATACAGGATGCAGACTTGAGTTGATTGAATCGCTGTAATGTATCGACATTTGCGAAATCTCTTAGACATAATAATGTTAAACATGTAAGGGGACGATTAACAATAGTTTGTCACAAGCTATTTAAAATACAAAGGATTTGACATCGCGAGTCTCTTTTCAATCTATCTTTCAGAGTTTTTTTATAAGTTCAAGTTCACAGTGGCTGATTCTGATTGTGATTATTGGTTTGTGTTTATGGAGTTTATACTGAAAAAAAGTTAATTATTCTAATGGCATATCCTTTTGTTTTACGTTTTACTCATCAAATATGCGTCCATTGTGTCCACAGCTCTTGACAAACTTGGCACAAACCACCTGATGAACCTCGGCCTGCAGGTGGAGATGGTTCAACCAAATATAGTCTTTGACATCGCCAGTCTGATGTTGTATGGGGCACACGCTACACCAGTGAGACTCAAGATACTGTTGGACAGACTCTTCTCTGTGCTGCAACATGAGGAAGTACTTCAGGTGTTACATGGTTTTGGCTGGACATATGAGGACTATGCCAGGGGATACATATTGCAGGTTAGTTTAACTCTTTCCATGTTTGTTTAAACTCTTCTTCACACATGTTTATGAACTGATAGGGGCAGGAAGGGTGGATCAGAAGTTTTTGTTTGTTAATTGACACCTTTAGTTGTTTAGATATGACTAATTTGTCATAATTAGATTCAGCCTGAGTTGCGTCAATTAAAGCAGTCCAATATAAAAATTATATCAATTAAAACAGGGTTTTAGGAGATCATTGCCTTAGCATTGCCTTAGTTTTTTTTATAGAGACAACTGATATCGTTCTAATTTTAGAGATAAAGGAATCTCGTCTACTACGCCATAATAACGGTTGGTTAAAAAATTGGCAAAGTTGTCAATGATATATTTTTGGCAAAATATCACATGAAGATGAAATAACCAGAATGACAGAGGGAAACTGCTGAGCGAAAGAATGTGAGTCATTGTGAAAGAGAAACCAATTCGTTGTTGTTGGCGTGAGTAAGTCGCTACAGGGGACAGCAGGTCATCCCAAGTTGCTTATCTGTCCTTGACTCTTTGATTGGAACCACATGTTGACACACTCAGGCGACATGTTTAGTTATACTTTGTTCTGGTTTCATTGGCTTTTAGATCAGTAATCTCCCTTCTTTCTTTTCTCCCATCTCTCTCTCCCTCTCCATCTAATCTCTCTTTACCCCCGTTGCCCCATCACTGTTATCTTAATTAATAAAATACTAATAAATGTGACATAAAATAAATTATGATTATATTTTGATGATTGAGATACAGATATGTTTTCCACCCACATATCTAAAACTATTCTATATCAATTAGCGTGTTTTATTTAAATTATCTTTGGCACTGATTTTGTTTTGACCAAGGCGTGTTTACGCACGAGGGAGGACGGGTGTTTGAAGTTCGAATCCCGGTTTGGTATCTGTATCTGTATCTGTAAGGTACTGGGCATCCAATCAATTTCTGATCACACTTGCCCAGGGGAAGAATTTTTATGCGTTGTTCTGGACAGCTGACTTGAAGCTAGGTATTACCTATGTATTTGTAATTGGTAATTAAGAACGACTTGACAAATGAAATAAGTTACTTCAATAACAGTCAAAACTTGTGAACAACCCCATAGTGTGGAATAAATGCGTTTCATTCTCTCGTTTTTGCGCATTTTTGTCATAATTTTTACGTGAATGTCAGGGAAGCAAATGTTTAGCCTTTCTGCACTTACTTGTCACCTTGTCTTCATTCATATAAAAACAAATCGTCAAGGGCTTATACAAGGTTTATTCTTCGTTTTTCGTTGCACTTTACACAACTCATTTATGCTACGTCTGCACGGGGTCACAACTGTGAGTGAGAAGTGGACGATGTGTACGCGTCGTTAGACTCACTACATTCCTGACTTGACATTGCGCTCACACGTGTCTGGCTCTAACCCAGGACCTGGCTTGACGCTTTTCTTACCACGCCCCAGCCCTCCGTACTTAGACATACAATACACCCAACGTCTTGCACTTGTTGATATCAGCTCTGGTTTGACATTAAAACATTTTTTATTGAGTCGTTTACCCCTACATTTGTGTTCTTTGCAATATGAAAAGGTAAATATTGTATAAGAAGTATGCCTTGACTGCTTCATTTATCATGAATTTATTTCCATTTATTTATACAATCATTTTACATTTTTGGTTCTTTAAGTTTAGATTTTTAATATTTCTTTTCTTTTTTTAAATTCCAGGATAGCTCTGGCCGAGTGTTGGATAAGTGGTGTGTGGCTAACCGAGATGAGGAGCTGGTAGTTTTGCAACAATTCCTAAGATTTGGGGAAACAAAAGCAATTGCTCAGGAAATTATACTACAAGACACTAAAGAGCGACATGAGGTGCTTGTGAAGCAGTCTTCCAGAGCGGAGTCTGACATCAAGAAGTTCATTGAACGAAGTAACATGTCAATGCAGAACTACATCAAGTCATATGAATCAACTCGACAGCTCTTTGGAACCAGAACTGTCACACCATTCATCGCTCCTGGGACACGCTTGATGACAGCTCCTTTGATATCTCCAAATTATTCCCCCACTAGAGAATCACGAGCCCTTCCCATGTCTTCAACACCAACAAGTACTTCTACACCTTTAACTCCCACACCTCTCAATCGCCTACAGGGTATGCAGCCATTTGATTCACAAGCAAGTCCTGTAGCTGCAAGCAGGCAAAGTCCCAGCATACTTGATAAACAAGCTTTGAGGAAACCATCCCCAGTTTGTGACAGTCCAAAAAACTTGAGTTTGATTCAAGCTCCTGTTTCTTCTGCTACTGTTAGCTCCCCAGCTCCAACAGCACTTGTTCATCATCAGCTGCAACAACCACAGTTACCACAGCAGCTAAGTCAAAGTCTGCCGGCAAGTCATGGTCTAAATATGGATGAGGTTGATGGTGATTATGGATCATCTGATGATGATGAAGGAGAAGTTATTGACTTTTCTATTAAAGATGATCCAGGCTCCCCTTCAGATCCAGATAGGAAACATATGAGAAAATCTTCCAACCCCATCAAGCGTCAATGGACTCCATCAGCAAACTTTGGTAGCACACTTGTTGGCCCGAATGGAAAAAAGAGAGTTCTTTGTACTGCTTGCAACAAAACTTTCTGTGATAAAGGAGCCTTGAAAATTCACTACAGTGCAGTTCATCTTAAAGAAATGCATAAATGTTCTGTTGACGGTTGTAATATGATGTTCAGTTCAAGAAGAAGCAGAAATAGGCACAGTGCTAATCCTAACCCTAAGCTTCACATGCCTCAAAAGAGAAAAGAAGATGGAGAGCTTGATGATGATATGGACATGTCAATGAATGGCATGATGGGTGTTGTCCCTTCCTCAACCCTATCATTACCAACTCCTGCAACAGTTGCCATCCCTAGTACAACACTACCTACTCTTGAAACTCCACGACTGGTCAGACCAGACTCTTCCTTCTTTCTTGAAATGTCTTCACAATTTCCTTACTTGACCCCTCCTGAAAAGAGAATTAAACTAGAACTTGATCAGCCGACTGATTTGAGCAAAATTTCCAAAACAATTGCAACAGTTGTAGCCGCTGCAGCTGCCACAGCAAATATTGACAGTAATGATGAAGGGCCGTGTGATTTGAGCAAAAAATTTGATGCATGTGAAAGAAAACTTGAAATAGACCTTGATGCTCCATGTCATGATAGAGACGAACACATTTCAGATGAAACTGATGCAGATCAAGATGACGAAGGATCAAGAAATGAGATTGGAAGCAGAGGAGGTAACAGACGGAAAAACAATGCTCCAATAAGATGTGCTCAGAATGATGAAAGTTTTGCAACAAGTGATGATAATTCAGATGATAAAGATAAAAAAGGAATACATATGCCAGGTACACCAAACAAAGACTCCAATATGACTAAATCTTTTGGCTCTGAGAAAAACAATACAAACTCTCACCCAGCATCAAACAGTCAAGTGGATGGACAACAAAGAAATCACTGCATTGAGAATAAAGGACTTGATGATCAAGGACAAATGGTTGAAGACAATTTTCTTTACACTAATTCAGATAAAAAGTCTGAAAGCCATGAAGCCAGGAATTTCCCCAAAATAGCCTCTTTGCTTTGTTCTTCAGGAAATGTGACATCAGAGACTGGGGATGAGATGACTGGAAATGGTTCTAGATTATTTACTGAGAGAGATGAAGCATCTAATGAAGATGGAGATCATGATGAGTCTGTCTCAGGTGGAGACAGTGAGGAGGAATCCCAGATTTTACAGGATTTCTCTCCAGATTTCTATTTAGACAAAGAAAACCCATTAAAATGTAAGGTATGTGAAAAGATTTTTCAAAACAGTTTCACTGTAAAGCTTCATTTCCAGAATGTTCACCTGAAAGTGATGCATCACTGCAAAGTTGAAGGATGTTCAGCTATGTTCCCATCTAAAAGAAGCCGTGATCGCCACAGCGCCAATTTGAATCTCCACAGACGCATGTTAGCAGAGGAGAACAATGTAGGTGAAGAGATGGATGCTACAACACGAGGGGACATATTGGCAAAATTGTATGGCCAGGATTTCTTAGGCAATAGGTCTGAGGAGTCAAGCACTGTTAATGTTATCCGACCAAGTATGTTTCCAGTTCCAGTTTCTGTAATAAATCTGAACAACATAAACAACAACAACAACAACATAAACAAAAGCAATATTGACACAAAGCTAGACAGTGATGTTGATGAGAAAATAATAGCCTCATTCACATCTGATAAAACAGACAGTATAAGAATAGAGAATGGACAGGGAAAGAATGGCCTCAATCTTGCCATATCAAATGGGTTCAAAGGTCATGTGAGTAAAGCTGGATCTGCTGGTTCTGATGCTCTATCAGATGATAGTGATGCAGAAGAAGGTGAAGGTCGTAAGTCAGACTTGTTTGCAATAGAACCATTCAAAATGTCTTGCCATGTGTGTGGAGACAAGTTTTCCAATCCCCTCGTGTTACAAGAACATATCAATACAGTCCACAGTGACCACATGGGAGAGATGCCAGACTTGGCTGTTGCCAGATCTTTTGCTTCACGTAAAGCTCGGAGTAGACAGAAAATGCAAGCTGGAAACCAAGCTGGTGTTGCCACAAGAAAAACTAGTACAAATGTATGAACAATAAAAAATGTCATTATCTCATTTGTCATTAAAACTCTGTGATTAACCAAAGATTGTATCAAACTAGGTGCACAGAAATGCTTACATTTAACATTTCTCAAATGTCTGTCAGCAAAGACATCCAAATAGGATAGTGGCAGCTGCTTTGTTGCCTTTATTCTGCTGTAGGAAATTGTTGACAAAATGTCATTTCTATCATAGCAATAAAACTCAAATGCACTACTATTAGATTATTGTACATGCTCAAACCTTATAAAATACAAATGTATGATTCTGTGCTACATTCAGTATTAAATTAATATCATAATAAAGGATTATAGTAAGTTGTTTCTTACAACCACTTGAGCTTTACTTTCTTCTGCAGTGGATCATTTGTACTCATATAATAACATTTTTTTACTGTATTTAAAAAATGATTAATTCAGTTTGAGCTTTGTGCTTACAACCTTTTCTATGCAAATGGTATATTGTTAAAATAATACAAAAAGACTTAACATTTATCAAGTTATGGAATATGTCTTCTAACAATCTATGATTTTTACAACATGCATTTAATGAAATAATACTGATCTTTTGCCTCTGTAAATATGCTTCATTTTTGTATTAGTATTAGATACAACTTTCTACTGAGTATCAGACAGAGAGAGTGATGTTAGTCTTGACCTTTGGTGACTTATTATCAACATAGCCAAAGCTGTCAAAACCAATGCTGATATTTGAAGAACAGTAGAATAACTTATCCTTATTGTTAAGTCCTTATTTCAACCAGTATTGACATATTTGATAATGTGCCATAGTTTTCTTTGCCAAAATTTCTTTTACAGGATCTTATATGATTCAAGTCTAAAATGTACAAAAATAGAGGCTAAAAGTTAACTCTGGTGTCCAATAGTTCAGTGTTTCACCAACTGCATAAACAGGATTAGTATCTGAAGTCCATCTGAAGCAATTATTTTTTATTTAGTGATATTTATATCAGAGAATGATTAAATGTAACATTACACTAAGTATATATTGATAAATATATTTAAAACAGTTTCTGTTTTAAAATGGTGACTGCAGAGGAAATAAAATGTTTATTGGTTCTAATGAGATTTTGTAAAAATAAGGGAACAATAAATATTATTGTTTTTACTTAGTAAACATAGAGTAAATACTTGGAGTATATCTTAATGGTACAGTTATGTGTTTATAATCTGAAGCCTGCAATATTTATTTATTGGCTTTTTGTTGTCATATATTTGTGGTTTATTTCAACTAGATTTTGTCATAAAATAAAAGTTACAGCATTGAAAGTGCCTTAAAATTTGAATTCTTGTGTACCTCAGTTTTGCAAAGTTATTGTATTGTGAAAAATAATTTATGTGACTTGTTTTATTTCTAATATCATGCAAATAGTCATAATTTTGTATGTTAAGGGTAAGATAATTTAAGGAGTTGAGCAGATGTTCATGTCATCAATGAATAGTGTAAGTGCTAGGTTTGTCTGTGCTTGTCTTTCTTTAAGTACCTAAAATGTACTTCATTGTTCCTTGATTGCCTTGTATAACATTTTACTTGTTTATTTGTTTACAATGAGCCTTGATTACAATTGAGTTGATCTCACTGTTGTACTTAATGTACTGTTGTACTACAGTTGCCTTAGTTTTTTTGACTCACAAGAACATTGTTTTATGCTCCCTTGTTTACAAAATTGATCACATTTTATCCTGTTTCAGTCTATTTATATATAGACTTCCGTTTTTATTAAATAATGCTCTTAGCAAGAAGATGAATTTATTTTATTATAGGGACAAATTAAATCAAATAAGTTTTGTACAATTTGATGTGTAATATCAACATAGTTTGACATTTGATATGTAACAAATATCGACAATAACCAATTTTGAATTCTGTGCAGTTTTAGCTGTGTTTTCTTATGAGAGCTAAGTCTAAGGTATATATTATGCTGTAATAGATACTAAGATTATTATATTAGTTTAATGAAATTTGAAATAAATTTATATCTTTTGTAGTAATAAAATAGTGAATTAAGTGGCCCTCAATTTTTGACATGCTGAATAGCATTTTTTTTTTAATTTGATTCAAACTTAAACAAAAAAAAACAATAAAGCCCAATTATTAATTCACTTATTTTAACGATACAAGTCTCATTTGTGCTCTTCGTTCAAATAATTCAGTACACAAAGCCTTTTGTCTTTCTCTCTTTATGTTATCTCTGAAGTATCAATCTTAATTTTGAACAGTCGACTCCATCCACTTTGATTAAGTTATTATGATAATTTTGCTTCTCGTTATCAAATTTTGTTTATTATTGTTCTTTTACACCTTGATTCAGATTATTTGAAATGAAATATAGCATATCATAAATATCAAACCATATAAATCAACAAGCAATGATTTAACATCTCAAGAAAGTATATATATATATATTCTTAATTTGTTTTTGTATAGCGTCTGTGTATCTCTCAAGTATGCTCTATAATTATGTTGTGCCAAAATGTAAACCATATGCATTTGTATTACTGATAAAACATGCAATATTTGTATGCGCAACTGGTCCAGAGAATGTTCAAAGTTAGTCATTTAAAAGAATATTCATGGCAAAATTAACTGGAGTTATCCCATTCTTGTTTTCAAATAAATTTTAACTTCTTTACTATTGTTTTGTTATCAAAATCTAACTTTCTATTGGTACACTTTATATAAGTCTGTATTGGGTTTAATTCAAATATCTAAAGAATATTTAATTTGGGTATATCTTGATGGGTTATCAATAACTATAACTTGTTAGTAAACATTTCTTTATCCTTATGACATTTATTCCTCTCTTTTATTGGAAATACGTTATTCTTTATATACTTTTTTCTTCATTTACCCTACCAAATAGAGAATTAATTCAGTAGAAAATCAACCTGATTTAAACAAGTGTGCAAGATGCAAGGTGTGCAATAACAAATAACATAACTGATCATAAACTCCTTGTTTATCTCAATACTATGTACAGACATATCAAAATGGAGAAAATGTTGTTGACTAGATTATTTACCGTAACTATGGTAACTGTAGATCTGTAGATTATCTTATGTAACAGTTCTATCTCTAAGAGATTTGTATATTTGTATAGAAACATGAAACATGTATTATATTTGTTTTAACACAATAATTGTTAACATGTACTCTTGTTTATTCTTACATCATCATCGTTTGTCATCTCATATTTTTATTGCAATTATTATCATTATTTTTATCAAATTGCCTTTATCATTTATATAATAATTATTATTGTTGTTATTGTTTTGAATTCTAAGCACTTGTGTTCATTGCATTATGTTATGCAATTATGTTATTCAATTATTGTTGATTTTTAAAAATATATGCAAAATGGTATGAAGATATGCCAATTATAAGAGTCATCTGCTTGATTTTATTTGCCTATTTGTAACTCAGGTATCAACTTGTTTTTAGTCTATGATTATATGATTATTTATTTGAAAATGAAATATCCATTGCTTTATTCTGATGTTTGAATTTTATTCTTTGAAAACTTTGTTCCCAAATGATGCCTTTGTGTTGCTGCCTAGCCTAGGTCTTCACAGCTGTTTTCTATTTACTCAATCACTCTATAAGCAATAGACAGTTTCAACTTTAATCTCTTTATATTTATGAATTATAATGAAATATTTTGTATAAGTGTGTTTAAACTTTGCGATGAAGGCCTTCAGAAAATAATGCTTCACAATTCTGTTTGCTACCTTTACATGGTCTTCCTAGATATCATCTTTGAAATTATATAAAAGTATTAAACAGTCATTTTTTGTATTAGAAAATAATCCTTGCTATTTTACAATTACAATACTCATTTTATTTACTTTGTTGTTTTCATCTCTGTAGCCATGTTAGTGCCTGACTTAGTTGATCTATTGTTTCACATCTTGTATTAGTGCCTGACTTAGTTGATCTATTGTTTTACATCTTGTGTTAGTGCCTGACTTAGTTGATCTATTGTTTCACATCTTGTATTAGTGCCTGACTTAGTTGATCTATTGTTTTACA
>JAUUEB010001909.1:0-17455 GCA_032362205.1 Clione limacina
CAGATACCAACGTGTATATTCAAAGTATACAAGGAAAATGTTATTGTGTTTCATGATTTTTCTCTTTGTTTAATAGATGATTTTTCAGCTCAAACGCATTCAAAAAATATCATTAAAACACCCTTGCGTATCAATAAAAACATTAAGCTTGCCTATCTTTTCGGGGTTACATTAACAAATTAGTCAAATTTTCATTCTCTTTTTGTATTCATATTTCTTTAAGTAATTTCATGTGTGGAATATGTCGTTAGTTTTTCTTGTGTTTGTTTGATTGCATGCGTGTGAAAAAATGCTTTCCCTCAAAATGTTGTCTTTATTGATGCTCCATATCCTAATTCATTTAATTCAGACGGGAAATAGACAAGTTATGAACGACTACGTCGGATGGGTTTGGAATGACTGCTGTCTTTTTTTCTCTCAAAACTTCATTACTTACTCATGCTCGTTTCTTGACCCTTGCAGCATGGAATTTAGAAATGTCACTTACTCATCCTGGAGCAATCGGTGTAACTCATTTATCTCTCTGGGATGTGTTACAACAGGATCTGGGTTATACAGTACGAGTAGTTTATCTAGTCAACAGTAAAGTTGTACAACGTCGCTGTCTACTCAGTCGTTTGACAAACTCATGGTTGTTATAGCCAGACGGTGATTTATCACATGCTTTCTTTCTGATTATTTTTTAAGACGTTTTAAGTTCATAACATACTGTAATTATCTGATAAAACGTTCAACCCCAACCACCAAAAAGTCAACCTCTGCGCTGCATGTGTTACCGAAAAGTGGACAAAGTGGACAAAGTGGAGTGGAGGCAGATGACAAAGTAAGAAAATGTGGTTGAAGACCTTGCTTGTGAATGGCAGATAGTAATAGATCTTCCAAATAGGTGCAAATATGACCACATTAAAAACATCAACTTGATTTGTATAATGTATATCGATCTAAACTTTTTTAAACATCAAACAACTCATGTTTAGTTTGTCGTTATAGCATCTCGAAAAAGGCTTTTAATGGTTACATCACAGTTAGCTTTCCAGCTTTTAAAAGTGTTTTTTTAAAATAATGTTTTGTATAATTAAGATGGTATAGCATAAATTAATCGACTAATTATCGCTTATTGTCATATTTCTCGTTTGGAAAACATTTGACAAACAAAAACAATAAACACTTCTGGAAACTATGTACATACGAGCGTTATCTTTAAAACTATTGTCAACCGAATACGAAATTAAAGTTGTTTCCGTCGTTGTATTACAACAGTTGATTATTATAACATCTAGAATCTTGCATAGAAAAAACAACTAGAATATGTTTGTTTATAAACGCTCAGACTGTTGATAGTTTTGACCTCGTTATACGTTAGTTATCAATGAGAGTATCATCATGTATATCAAGAATATATCCAACATCCAAGTGCATATTGCCTCTCACGACGAGGACGTAGCCTTTAAAGTTCAATAAAATTATTATCAAGTTACAGTATCAGAAAAACATTGTGTATCTTGTTATTCTTTTGTTCTCTTGATAGTGTATTACTTCTTGCGGATGTATGTTTATACGTGCACACTGAAATACGATACAGTTTTCACTCAGTTTTGTTGAGTAATATGTTGTGTATTTCACTATGTTTATTATGATACTTAACCTAAATACTGCATCCCTTTGATCACGTAAATAATATACTAGCAGCCGAATTACCCGGCCTTGCCCGAGAAGAAGGATATACAAAAACACGGATTGGACTGGTCTCCAGAGGAGATAATAAAGTGTGTTTTACCACCCAATGTAATGTTTACAGTAAGAACTCCAATGGACTACGTTTTCGTCATACCGACTATTTCTCTGATACTTTAGAAATTAATTACAGTGTTAAGTCTAGCAAGAAGTTCTTTCGACCCCCCCCCCAAGTTGGCATGAAACAAAACGTACTTTATACAGGAGATAACAATCCTTGATCTTTCCTATAATAATGGCCGAATGTGCATATTGCCCCTGAATACAGAAACTTAAACTTCAGTTCATTTGCGCGTATTTATGTGCGAAGATAATTCAAAACGACATGCTTTTATTTGTGTAGAAATAATATAAAAACGTTTAGGAGTGAACAACTACGCCAGCACTGCATCAGTATGATGTTCGACTTTAGAACTTATATAATGGAACAGGAATAATCGCAAATTTAGTGTTATTTGCGTTATTTTAAGTGGAAGGTTAATGTTTAAAATAAATTGAGAGTCTCACATTTAAAAAGACCAATAATGTTATTTATTTCAAACTAATTCAATATATCTAAGCTTTGATCGATTTATAAGAAGGAAATCGATGTAACACCCCTTAACCTATTTCGAACTATCGGCTCTTAACATAATTGTAATCAACTGCATTAGATAAGTATTACACTCTATACTACTTCTAGAACCTTAAACTTGTTTCGATAATATTTTTAAGCTGTCTGCGAATTGTCTTCAGATTCAGAATTTTATCTTTTCTTAACCATAACTTATTGACAAAACGCCGAAAAGTGGTATTTACAGATAATATGTATAGTTGTATATACATAATTTTTTAATAGTTGTATATACAGAGAGTGTGAATGGTGGAATATACAGAATGTGTGAAACATTGAATATATACAGAGGTGATGTGAATATGGGCATTTATGTGAATAAATGATTATAATGAAGTAGTAAATGTCACTCTTCAATATGTACAATGTGCCGAGTCCTTCTGCTTTGACGATTGGAGTGAAATGAATAGATACTTGTAATTATCCATCTGGTGCGGATAATTATTTGTAGGTAGCTTACTAGTTGAGCTTCTTGGCATGTCGTCTGTATACGGTCACGGCTCAAAAGCACGAATTAGTGTATTAGGACGATTACACGCACAATTTTCGTTTTATCTTGCTTGACTGAGCCATCTGCGCACACAAACATTTTATTTCAGTCTGTCAAAGTATCACTGGCTTTTGAAATTATACTGATGACTTCTGCATCAATGTTTGCAGCATTTGACAGTTTGCTTCAAAGGTATGTGAAGCTGTCAACAACTTAAAGGTGGTATCATACCGACATGACTACCGGAGTAAAATGCTGTTAAAACAGTTTTGTTGAGCTGAGTTGTCTGTTCATTTGAAAATCAATGCTGTTCTGTCTGATAAACTTCAATATTATCAGCACCAAAACGTGAAGCCAATACCACTGTAAGAATGTAATTTAAACACATCAAAATGGAGTTGACGTTCTTTTCACACACGTTGAAAAATCAGTCTCTTTGTAGTTATTGTATCATTTAAGTGTATGCCCAGTTTAGCATTCATTAACATTATGGAAAATATGTGACGGTAAGTTCAACAGCTGAACTGATGTTAGTTCTAATCGGCATACAGGTAACACATTACTGTAAACAGTTATTCTCACCAATCATCTTCCAATCATTTTTATTCACTGATGAAGGAGCAATGCACTAATCATATAAAAACCCTAGGTCTTTATTTTTACACATTATCTAATGCTAGAATATGGCAATATACACCAAAAACCCTATCGGCAGATTGCAAAAAATAATAAAGAAAACGGTGAAGGAAACATTAATGACATCTGAACATTTCCAGACTCTTTAAATAGATAATAGGATAATAGGAATTATTTGTATTAATAGGGTCAGGTATTCGCATTATGATTAAACATTGAGACAATGAGTTTTTCATTTTGAACGTTCATGTGCTTTTTCGTCCAAATAAAGATATATCGAGAAATACCAAACCTAATAATATACATTTTTCGATTCAATGAACAAGTAAAGGGATATAATATATTTTTTTGATTTGTCCTACAAGGTAAACTTGTGTGAACACGATTCATATTATTTCTCTAAAAGATATAAACCAACAAATCTGAATATGTGTATATCGTTTAGGTCAATCTGTGATAAACGGTTATCACCTTATCTTGTATTCAAAGCACGTGTATGAATCACGCTCATGAGAAAGCAGATAAATATTACCCACACACGATATCTGACTAGGTTGACCTTTGGTCAACGAGAGACGCATATTGTTAATAAATGCGATAAAAACTGAGTTGACACTTTCTCTTGTTTCCTTCGTCACAACTTTGCAATCAAAATCAACCCCTACTCATTAGTCACAGTATCAGGTGACTCCGAGACATACGCTGAGTCAACGATGAGTAACGACCAGTTAATCAATTGGAAACTCAAGCATGAAACTACACCCCTTTGAGTAAAAAGCCAAAACAATGGTTTAATAAGTAATGTTTGACGAATTGGATTAACTGACTGATCCATCCAAGCGACCAGACACTCAGTCAATAAAAAAAACACCCACAGCTTGACAATTGCTACATAGTTTATAAATCATTTTACTTTTAAACAGACATATGTACATTTTAAATCAGTGAAGGAATTTGTTGGTGATTTTAATACTTTTCTTGTACAAATAAGCTTTAAAATCGACTTTGTTAAAGTTTTAATTAAGTGAACAAGAAAAAAACATCTGTACGTATGCACTTAACCCCTAAAGTGTCAATGTTTTTGTATATGAACGTCGAATTCCTTGACGTACGTTAGGGTTAAAAAAGAATAGCTACAACACGCAATAGGAATACATTAATTAGTTCGAATTCAGAGCTTTCAAGATGTTTCCAAGCCGTAACCGCTAAACGCCAGGGTTCTCGAGTTACTGATCTCATTACTCGCCTCTCTGACCAGGTAACATGAAACTGATCAATGTTGAAATATGAACATAGCACTTAATGCTCTGATGAAGGATTGAAGGGAAACAAGTTGATTAGTTTTACAGATAATGCTTATGACATGTTATGACATTTCCTGGTGCACACTCACATCAAACCAACCATACAGCTTCTATGATCGGTAATCAAAACTGCCCAAAATTATCATAATCATTAGCGAGAATGAGACATAGTTCGAATAATGAGTTAAAGAGTGTGAAGCCAAACACGAATCAACACGCTGTCTAAGTGTTTATATCAGTTACAGAATTACAGGTAAAGTACACGCGTTCACGCCGTAGTTGAAATAGTTGTTAAAGTATCGACATTCAGCAGCTCAGCAAAACAGTCTGATGCTGAGACAAGAAGGAGTTATTGAACAACCTGTATCACACGATGATTGAGGAAGTTCAGTATTCAAGTTGATTCAATTGATGCAATTATCATTTTTGTTATAACTAAAAATATGTGAAAATATACTTACGTGAAAATGTATTCGATTTTATGAAATCCTCAAAAGCTCACTAAAAGTAAAAGAAACATCTTGAAACTTCGTCATTAGTTTTGTCTTACATATGATATCATTATTTGAAAAATTGAGAACATATGCCAGATAGAAATGGCAAGTCAGTATTTTTGTAAAGGCCTTTAAGGGGAGACAAAAACTGCGATGGTAACAATACATGGCAGTGCCAAGCATCATTTTTTTAAAATCATCTTGATGTTCAGCATTAGTGTTAAAATATCAGACTGAAAATAACAGTTAATTTATTGAAAAATCTATGGAAAAATCAATTTTTTCTGATTTTTGACAAATAGACAGAACATATCACATTATTTAGAACACTTAGAAGAGGATATATTGTGTGCAAATACATTTTTTTCACATTGCTTTTCAGTCGCTGATCTTTTTTGCTACATGTGAAAAAGAGCGAAACAAACATCAAACGATTCGTAACTGATTCCTTTCTTTTCTAGCATCTCGTTTGCTACTTAGGGAAAATATTTGTGTCTTTCATATATTTAGTCGAGTACATTTACGTTTTGACCCAGGAAAAATTGCTACAAAAGTTGTGTTGCTGTTTTCACTAAATTTTGGGTTGCAAAGCATAACCCCTGTTTTGATGGCGACCATCTGTGAACAGTTGTTACCCTCTCAAATTACGTGATATAATTATTAAATTCATTATGTGAACAGTTTTTGAGCAACTCTAGTTTTTATGATCTTTATGTAGTACTAAATAGTCTCAAATGTTTAATCCATAGGCAAAGAACTATTCAACATAGCTTTCCCCCTTTCCTGACAGATACAAAGGGCAAAAACGTAAGTCCAAATTGATTAATCATGCTGATTTTTATTTCAATGAGATGTTTAAGGCCCAATAAAGTAGTTTTGTTCTTTATGTTGTATACAATTTTCAAAACTATCTAATGGCGGCCATCTTGTAAGGACAATTACTCTCTCAAATTATGTAATAAAGGTATATAATTTCGTATTTAAATATCTCTTGAGCCATTCTTATTTTTATGTTCTTTATGTAATACGAAATAGTCGGAAAAAAGGGCAATGAAAAATCATGTTGATTCGTTTTGAAACAAATGTTTAAAAGCCCAATAAATATTTTTATTTTTAATGTTGTATGAAATTATCAATACTTTTTGAAATATTATTCTATTTATGTTTTAAGGCTATCTTATGGCGACCATCTTGTAAATAATATAACTCTCTCAAATTACGCGATAACGATATCAAATTGTGCATGTACATAGCTCTATAAAAAACTTAGTATTTATATTCTTTGACGTATAATAAATTGAATTCAAATTTTAATTTTGAGGCAAAAAACTGTTCTATTTTGCGTTCGTTTGACTTTCCCGCCAACTTCAAAGGCAACTTCGTGCAAATTGTACGATTGTGCTAACATTGAGCAAACTGATGCTTTTATACAAGTAAAGTTTTTGATGTGGTATTGAATTATGTACAGATTTCTCAAAAAATCTCAATAAGTGTATTTTGATATTTATTGGCGGCCATCTTAAAATGACCTTTCCGATGGTCAGATGTTGGTAACTTTTTTGTCTTCATGTTCAACCCAAAATCTAGTGAAAACAGCAAAAAAAATGTTTGTAGCAATTTGTCCTGGATTCCCCCCTTTTTTCCGTAGATGTACTCGACTAATTCCTTTATTTCAGAGATTGAGACAGATTGACCATCAAGCTCATACGAGCATGGAATTATCTAGGTCTGAGTATTAGGGCAGGCTAAGTCATGAACATCAATTAATATAATATTGATATTAATACCTATCATCATCTGTGTTGATGTGTTGAGATTTATTTGACATAAATGTTTTTTTTATATTTTCCCCTTCTTAATAGCTTATTTGATTTGCTCCATTTTCAATTGTTTTAATTATCTGATTGTAATCATTTTCATTCTTTTGAAGTTCAAATTTCACGACGCTATGCAAAAGTTTTGTCTTTGATTAAAATATATAAGAACTAAATCAGTAACACACGATTAGTTTTTGAACTTATTCTTCAACACATATGTCATTGCATACAGGAGCTATTTATCATTAAACAACTTGAACATAAAATTATCAAACAAAAGCAAAGCTATAGACCTGTATCAGGTGAATGGAAGAACTATGGTAAGGCCTTGAGAAAGACCGAAGACAGGGCATAGATCGTTGTTTAACCAAACGTCGTAAATCCTCTAAGCCGTAATTAGGATGATTTATGCAGATTATTTATTTGTGGCGCTCTCATTTCCGTTTCAATTAGTTCATGAAGACGTACGTTTATGAGTTTGTGTATATGTAAGGGATATAGAGGATATGTGTTGTGTGTAGGTGAGTAGGTCTCGGTTTGTCAGTGTATATGTATATCAGTATGTGTGTTATCGTCTCGAAATATCTTCAGCCGGATGCTATGTATTTTTCATTCTTGAGCACCAATCCATAAACTCGTAAACCAACTGTGTGTGTGTATGTGTGTGTGTGTGTGTTTATATGTATGTGTGTGTGTGTGTGTGTGTTTGTGTGTGTGCGCGCGCGCGTGTGTGTGTGTGTATGTGCGTGTGCGTGTGCGTGCGTGTGTATGTGTGTGTGTGTGTGTGTGTGTGTGTATGTGTGTGTGTGTTTGTGTTTGTTTGTGTTTGTGTGTATTCAAAGTACCATGCACCAAAAAAAGAGATATATTCAACAGCGCATTACACTGTCCACACCATCTATTCATTATGGTCACTTTGACGAATGGTTTTTAACCAGAATTCAATAACTCGAGCCTGTATCTTACTACGAAGTGATAAACCCCCTAGCTAACCATATAAAAACGGTCTTGTGGTGCTTGCCTTAACACCTAAAAACGTTAGCATGAATTAGATTTACACAATGCAACATAGGATATTTCTATTGGATGCGCCCTAAATAAACCCAAAATGTCACTACAGTAAGACCACATTTTTTAAACGATAACATAAAAAGTTTGATTTGAATAACGTGTTGGATTGTTGTTGAAGCATGATTTCAAGAGGAAAACGTCTTTTTTGCACTTTTCTTTATTTCTTGTGTGCATTTTAAAATTATACTTTGGGGTAGAGTAGGATCCGAGTTATTTCAAGTTTGACAATATCTCAATATCACTGTTTCCGAAAGCTATCTGTCATTTAACTCAAAACTCCCGCCCTTCCTCAAAACCATTTTTTTGTATTTATCTATATTCACATTGGTTAACAATTCACTCATACATGGTGGAGTAATTTTTATTTAATTGAAGTACCTTAAACGCCATTTAAATCCATACATTTGTTTGTTTATTTTGAAGGTTTTCGAGCGTACCGCTCCTCATCAGAATGACATTCCTTCCGTTTCCTGCGAGAGCGAACTTCTCGGCAAAAAGGTGTTCCGCATTTGGGTTTGTTATTAATAAGCTTGTCATCATGTACAGATCGAATCTTAACAACTTCAGTGATTTGACGTGTGAGTGCATCACCGTGCATACCCACCACTGACATTTTGTTATCAGGTCTGTATCTCGCATTATTACGGTGGGCCTGGGTAGCGTGCCTCAACAGTATTGAACAATCTCGTTTCTTGATGTAGTAATCCATGTGTTCTCGCCCCCTGGTGTACGCATTTCGAGCTGTCACTCCGATGTAAACATCTCTGCATTCGGCACATTTTATTTTGTATGTCAGAGAGCTGACCCGGCATCTTCCTTTACCTCATGTAGAGCAAACCATGCACCTATCGATGTCTGAACACTACTTGGACCTGAAAAGGTCAGATTTCTGCAGGATACTTTTCAAACTCCTCCCTGACCTCTCCACTACTCTCAACCTCACATATGCCTTCTTGATCCATGCTTTATACCTCTTCTTTAACTCAGACTTAGGATTAGCTGGTATAAACAACACAGACTCATACCTACCCCTGTCGGAACAATTTTTCTGTACCAGGAGACAAGCTTATTAATAACAAAACCGAATGGGGAACACACTTTTTGCCGATAATTTAGCTCTCGGCAGGGAACGACTAATGAACGGAACAAAGATCATTCTAATGAGGCACGGTACGCTCGAAAACTTTCAAATAAACAAACAAATGTGTGGATTTTAATGGTGTTAAAGGTACTTCAATCGAATAAACATTACTCCACCAAGTATGAGTTGCAGCAATACCTTTACGGTCAGAGTAATTCAACTCTCTAAAGAATACAATTTAATACAAGATTGATTTAAATAATCAACCCGAGTGCCAGTTTTCACTGTTGATTGTCATTTTGTCTCCTTCTTCTCTGATACCTATAGAAGCATGAATCATTTTTTTTCTAAATCATTCGCTATAATTTAAAAAAAAGATAACTGGTGAAGTGTTCTCACCTGGCAAAAGTCCACATTTGAGTAAACATATCTATCATCATAAGAGAATTGATAATCGAATACGAACATCGTTTGCATCTTTTTACATTGTAACTATCGTATTCCTTATAACATTTCATGCTCGAACCTAATAGACATTATGGCAAGCTCTATTTTGTTTGAATATGATTTCGACTAGGATGTATATCAAAAGCACCCACTTTTTGGCTCAAGTTGATGCTCTACAGTTATTTGCCAACTGTTAATCTATATTATTCTCTTTATTTCATGTCTTACAGCTCTCTACTTTATCTTGCTCGACCCAACAAGTGGTCTTTCTTTTTTTTCCATAATATCATATTTTCAATTCTTTATCTTTATTAGATATTAACAACATAAAGAAGTATGTTTGTCATGATAGACAACAATGAAAACAATATAGATTGTCGAAATAAAAACAGATAAGAAGCATATACATATATTTATATGCTTCTCACCAGTTTTTATTTCGACAATCTATATTGTTTTCATTGTTATCTATCTTGAGAGCTGTAAGAGAAATAAAGAGAAAAATATAGATTCACAGTTGGCAACGTATAACTGTAGAGGGGGTGGGGAATGGGGGCATAATCAGTTCTATAAGAGTGAACTGTTTAAAACAGTGAATAAATCACAGGAGACGATCCATATGCCACATTTATATCCTCTCTGTGACTAATGGCTCACTAAAACATTGCAATGGAAGCCAAAGTACCTACCTGTATCTTTAAGATGACTTTTCCAATTGTCAGTATATCAATCACTAGTATACGCCTTTGTAAACTTGAATTTGTGGCACCAGTTAGATATTACAATCATTGTTAAATCGTCTCTTCGTAATTTTTTTCAAGACGTTAATGGCTGAATTCGCACATACACTACAATGGCATTCTTCTTATCCAAACGTAAAGTGCACTTAACTGTTTCAGTTTATTTATCGGAAACAAGCTCAATCACAATTCCCTTCTCATTCGAGCCACCACCAAGTTACATTATAATTCGCCATTCGACATTCTTGTTAGTGTTTGTTGACAATCTTAAACCTCTGTGCTTGGACAGTACGTCTCATCATTTGTGCATGCCATTCCCGCAAAATAAATGAGCTTAATTTCAATTAAAAGACTGCTTGTTTTAAAGCTATTCTCATAATATTTATCACTATCTCTGCAGGAGTTTATACCTCATTATAAGTAGACAAAAGTAATCCCACATTGATACTTTGAACAAAATTCTCATAACATATACAAGTTATACAATGAAGAATGTTCAATGAAAAGACTGAAAATCTAAAGGGAAACTCCTTCAATGAAGGGCAAGGAGTATCAGGGATAAAATAATTGTTAGCTAATAGTACGAACGAATATTGATATGAACACACAACAGCAACTCAATTAACACTTAATTAAGCATAATATGTTATAGTCCAAGTCAATAGAAGTTGAATTATATTCATCTTTAAATCGTTTTATGTTCTAAGAAGCCAAAGAGCGAGGAAAGTTGTAGATAAAACCAAATTCTAATAAT
The DNA here is from genome assembly GCA_032362205.1 of Clione limacina. Lineage (NCBI taxonomy): Eukaryota > Metazoa > Mollusca > Gastropoda > Pteropoda > Clionidae > Clione > Clione limacina. The sequence goes on from JAUUEB010001909.1 coordinate 11,182, forward strand.
GAAAACAGTTGTTTATGTTCTTAACTTCAACGTTTGTGCTAAGTTATTATCAGCTTAAAACGTTTAAACAACATAATGAAGTCCTAGTTCACTAACTAACGAAATCACCACGATAAAGACATTCTTAAGTTATTCCCCGCTGTCATTGAGGGTAGGGGGTCATTTGTGTAAATATTTAACTAGATAGTTGTGTTTGAAGATTTCATTCATGTCATGACACATGTCCTAGCACGTTAGTTTAGATACTGGCTCGTTTTTTTTCTATTTTAAATCGAATATGAAGAGGGTTGAGGGTAATCCCCTAACATAGTCAAAGCAGTTCATTTTTAAAGTATAAGTTTACATCATAATCATTACAGTTACATAAACAACATTTGTTTCCAGATTAAGGAAGATCTGTTAAATATCAGTACGTGCTTGGGTTATCCAAGAACTCATTTGCATATTCACAAACAGTGAAACAGAGTGTTTAATATTATTACAAAAGAGAGCGACATATTTTGTGCTTAAAACTTATCAACTTATACTTTTGTGCCAAAACATAAGTTATACAATCTATGAGTTATTGGTTGGTGGAAAGAATTTCTAAAAATATAATTTAAGATTGAAAAATACACTTGTGTTTTTACAACGTATGCCTTATATTATATCCGGTGACAAAGTCATGTTTCGAACAGACAAGTTTCTTTGATGCATAAATGTCCGTTCGAAAGGTTAATACTTTTTACAACAGTTTTTTTTTTAGTTTTATTGTCTTGTCCTAGTGTGTAGGTACGTGTTTATTCCTTCAGTGATTTCTAACTAATCCGTTAGTCGTATCGCACTGTTATAAACTGTTAATTGTGCCTTAAAAAAACATTGATTTAGTAAAGATTGAGATAATTGAAAACTTTGGATATGAGGTATAAAAAAATAACGTCATTATAAACACATCGGACAGATATCAGGCTCTGGAGATGTGGAGACGATGGGAGTTTCACAGATCATTCATAGATATTGAGTTCGTGAACTATTTGGGGAAAAATATTAAGAAATCTGAGCGTTTTCTTAATAAGTGAGATAAGACATACATTACATGAAGTAACTAAGGTTAGTATGATATTTCGTTTTGTCTTCTTGTCAGGCGCATATCCAGGGGACATGATGAGTTCAATATTATTTTTGTTATGAAAAGATAAAATCAAAACAGTGTATGTGACATTAAGCCTTCTCTGCTTCTCTTATCAAAGATATTTTTCAAATCGTTTCCAATATAAAAATATATTTTTTTTTAATCTGTTGCTCGTTTCTAACTATTTTAGACCCGGTTTGGTTAGTATCAATAGGTGCATACAACCAGACTTAGAAAATAAATATTTTTAATGTTATTACCAATGTTAGATAGAGTGTAAGTATTTGAGATTAATGAAATATGAGCTATATAATGATGAGTGATTTGATAATTCCAACGCTAGTAAAATGATAGTTGGTAATACATAGTGAATGTTCATTACCAGTACACATGATAAACAACGTCGATGACGAGCGAAAGCTACTGCTAAGCTTTCTAACTTTCTCGAAGGTAAATGGATTAAAATCATTCTAATCATGATTTCAACATGATAATAATTAGTTCTTATTTCTCCTGCCCCTTTGCATGTAACTTATTTGCATATCTCTATTTTGTCGGGGCCTAAGAGCTAGCACCTCTTTCCCGGGTCCCATAAAGGGACCTACAATTAATTGCCAAAAAAGATTCTCTACTTTTGAACATGAACTTTTGAAAATGGCTTTTTGTTAGGGTTAGTCCTACTTATTGTGCATGCATAGAGTAGTTAGTTATATATAAAGGCGCGTTGATATAGATACATATAATTTTGTTGTATCCTTCTTAAACCAGCGAAGGGTACAGTGAAAGGAAGTATTGGCTGTAATTTGGTATTGATCAAGACGGAAATTTTATTTTCCTAAACGCCGATTCCCGAGCGCTGCTCAAGTCATAAGACCCAATATAGGAATTGCTTTGGTCCGGGGGCTAGAAAGCTGACAGACTGATCTCTATATTCGTTACCTAGACATAAGCCTGAGGCATGAACATATTTAGCTTCGTATTGATCGTACCGTGTTGAGACATGATTTGAAACCATGGTTTCGAAAAAAAATAGAGGTTCTAAGGTTTTAAACCTCCCTACTCCAGGATTATTCAGTTTCTGTTTTTTAATTATTCTTAAGGGGGTAACATAATCATAATTTCATAATAAAGGAACACCAACTCTAACATATGGTTTTGTAAACTTTCAAAACGGTTGTATCTTAATATTTAGATAAATAATTCGCATTAACTCGACAAGAAAAATAAGATAAAACCTGGTAATATATTGCAGTTACCAAAAAAGTTCATGTCAAATTAACTCTTGCCGGGGTCATGCAGGTGATTACTCAGTCATGAAAGTCAGTTATTTTAACTTTAAACCGCTAGTTACGGCCCCTGTGTTAGTCAATTTGCCATAATATTTTTGTCAGAACACTTTATCGTAAGAATACACATTTAGGAAAAAGACTACTGGTATTGATAAACGTATTTAGAGCATTGCCATAATCAGCCGTTCATGAGCTTATGACTTGAAATAACTACCTTTAATTAGCTGTACTCGCGTGCATGACCCATGTACAAGTCGACTGATTATGATTTTTTGTGCCTACTGTATATTATTAGGATACACTCTTTTAAACCTATGACTATTAAGTTGATTTGACCAACTGAACAAAACATAATCCTAAAAATAAACATGTATTACTATATGAAGTGACATAGTTACTTACGAAACAATCACTGTTTTGCCTCTTCGAGCTAGTACGATCAATGTACCTAAACTATGAAATACGAAAATAATTTAATTTCACATTATCAATGGTGGTAAATGACGTAGCGCAAAAACGTTTTCCCAAATTTGTTTCAATCATTTTTTTCTCATGTGAGCATCCTAAATCTATTCTGAAAGGATTTGATTTGTGTCCATTGGACAGCTGTAGAGCTCAGTCCGTCCGTGAAGGTACTCTTTGTGTGTGAAGTTTTGTTCGGGTACCAGATACAGAAGTTTGACTACGGGAATCAAAATAGTCAGATAAAATCTTGTCTTTAAACCACTAAGGTCAAGACCAAGTGTAAGTTAATAATTCAAACGGATGCATTTGTACGTCAAAACAATATTTGGCTTGAAAAGAGAGAACAAAGTAGTCTGAAACTAAAATAGGTTTGAAAAATGCAAATAGTCAGCACAAGTATGTTTTCGGGCTCTGATATCCGTACATCCTAAAGAACTGTGCTTGAGCCCCTGTTATATCAGAAGTATAACACTGATTATATAAGAACAAAATGGTAAGAGATGGAATCACACAGATAAAGAAGAAGAATGCCTGAGAGACGGCTTGTCTAAAAAAAATAAGCCCAAAAGGAAAAACGAAAAAGAAGACTTCTTTCTCGTACCAAAAGTACGGTCAAATTTTGAATAAGTTCGATATTCAAACTTAATAACACTCAAATATTCAATCCGACAAAACCCTTCGCCTCACTATCAGGCTAAATGTGTTGTTTTAAATCAATCTTAAGTATGTGAGAATTGGAAATCAACAGACTTGGAGCCGGAGCTCAAGTTTGTTTTCCTGTATTTCAGCTCTAGTACTTTTTATACAGAAGAGACCAAGATTATAGCAAATAAATGCTATGTTCCAAACTATGCCAAAATAATAGTGTAAAACTTATTGGTCTGAAATAATAAATTCTACAGAATTAAACATTTTGAAATGTATTTTTTTCCGAGGCAATTTAGTTCAATTTTTTAGAAATGTGTTTCGTTTGTAAGTACCTATTGGCATGCACTTGTTGAGGTCATTATAAAAAAATAATATTGTGAACTTTACATCAGTCATTATTTTGCATATGAACATGTACAAAACAATCCTAGATTTCAAATTGCTTTTTGTTCATAAATGATTTTTAAATATATTTCATAATCCATTCATGGAATATAAACTACGAACTCTATGGGGTTAAAGTTGTGTTGATAAATCGAAAGTCCCAAGTTTCTTTTGCTCGCCAGATATTAGTTTGAGGTTCTTATTATCAATCCCACTGAATCTATTTTGCAACTTGTTTACAAATATCTGCAATATATTTCATTTTGACCATTGATAAGTATATAAATGTTTTTTGTTTGTTTATCATTTAAATACTTTTGTGCCCTATTGGTAATGCATTTGTTCCGAGAAATATTGTGTTCACATAATTTAATTGTAATGAAATCAAGCAGCTGAGTCTGACATATGCCTCTTATATGCCTCTTATATGCACTGATTTGCTTGAAAATTTAAAAAAAATCCGCGGCAAGATACGCCCCGACATGAATCTGGCCTTTTGCTTGATTAGTTTTCAAATATTGCTCCTCCCTGGAAAAATCCTGGTGACGCCCATGCTCCCACTGGCAGGATTAACCTATAGGCTGATGTAGTCTACAGCCATGGGCCTCTGGGTCCGGAGAGGTGGGGGGGGGGGGCTCGCACGAGTAAAAAGCGAAAACAGGGATAATTAAAATAGGAAAAACAAAAAGGGGCGAGAAGGGGACCTCTCGTTACCTTAATCTAGAATTCCCCCCCCCTTCCCCCTTTCCTTCATTGTTTTCAAAATGTCCTATTTCAACCTGGTGTTAACTACTGTAATTAGTTTTCCTTTTTTTAAATTAATATCTACTTATATTATTGTAATCATTTGTTAACCAAGAGTTATTTTTATTTTTGTGATGAGATTTTTATTTGTGGTTAAACTTATTTAATGATGATAGCTATCAGTTTACAACCACTGATACTTGGTGTTCCTCAAAGGGTAATCTTTAGTTCTAACACTGATTATCTTCTAATTTACTTTACATACTATTAACTTGAAGACAAACGTATATTATGAATGATCACAATAGTTAAGACTTTCATGTAATATTGAACACCAATCTTAAGAGTTCTGGTAAAGTGTAATAATCGTTAATCTTTGGCGCTGCGCCTTCGATGATCAATCGATCAATTCATGATCACGGGCAACAGTGCTGCACACACAGTGTGTATGCAACTGACTAGTTTAGTGCCTGAAATTTATATACCGTAATATATATCACTCCAAATGTGGTTGGCTAAAAATACTATAAAAATACTACGAAAAGTACAAAAAAATAACACGCACAAGCTAATAACCACTCACCAAAATAATTCAAATCTTTTCTTCGCAGGCACATATCTAGACTTTTCAAATAGGGGGGACATATCGGCACCATGTCTCCCTACGCACCTGTTTGTACGCACCATATCCTTTTTATCTGTTATCCTTCTCAGTTCGACTCAGTTCATGATCACCCAACGTTGAATGAATATGATTATGTCTAATTACTTGTCTATATAGCGTATAGCCACAATGTAACCATGAAGTACTCAGTTGCACGACTCGAGTGTGTATTTGAAAGAGCCGATTATATTGGTATTAGTCTTTCAATCTTTGTTAATGCTCTGTTGTGAACGAAGGCGACCTGATCACCATAAAGGTCATTAGTTCCTGTACTAGTGGTTGACAGGTGCCGGATATTGTCCATTCAAGTGGCATTTAATTAATCATTACACGCATTACACTTCTGCTGTGCGGATATGGTTTCGGTAAGGTAAATAAAATTTTCTTCAATTTCAGGCTGCTGTGTTTTGTTCTGAATATGTTTCATTATAAAAATGATTTAAAAACAATAAATACAAGATTGATGATTAATTAAAGTATATCAATATAAGTAAGATATTTCTTTTTACATCAATTTGCATAAATTGTTACAAATATACAGGACTGAAAAAAATGTATTTTTTCCTAGCACCAAAGTTCAAATTGTCTTTTTAAAATTGTATTTAAGACTGCTTATTTATCCCTAAAATTTACCTTAAGATTGCTATTTTTCCAAAAATGTCCCCGAAACCTAGTTCCCATGTTCCCCACTTTTTCCATCCTTGCTAATACAGACATCTCAATCAAGAATAATATTTCAATTATAGAATATGTAAAAATCGAAAGGAAAATTTAACATTCAGCAGCATCAATGACCAACACAAGATCACCAATGTGTCCACTGCACACATGATCTTGGCTTGGTTAGTAAATGTTTTAGACAAACATGGGCTCGTGTTTTTTTTATTTGGACTGTTTTTTTTATTACTTTATTTGGTTAGTTCATCAAAAATACATTTAATTACGAATCATGCTGTTATTAGGGAACGT
>JAUUEB010002020.1:0-17453 GCA_032362205.1 Clione limacina
CTTATTTCTCTCTCTCTCTCTCTCTCACTCTCTCTTTTTCTGTCTTTCTTTATCTTCCTCTCCCCCTCATTCTTTTATCTCTTAAAGCAAAGTTTTTTTTCTCGAAATATTTTCCTCAATGCAAGGAATGTTAACAGATAAATATCGTATCGTATAAATAGCTCTTTAAAAAACAAGTACCCAAAACGTTTTTCCTATCAAGCACAAAACTTTCTATTTTAAGGTGATAACGAAATCAATTTATAAAAATGAAGATAACGTTTTATACATTTTTTCTTCAAGGTTGGTGATGTTGGAGTTTCTAAAAATAAATATTTTTCTGCTCTGCGTATTATACGTTCTTGATTTCTCATTCACACTCATCGGTCGGTTTCCTTTAAGCGCGGTGGTAGACTGTGGAATAATGTAATAGAAAAGAAAGAAATCTACGTCCAGCAGTTGACTGCTTGAGGCTTTTTCATAGACCCTGTCTACTTATCAATATCAACTGTGAGAGCGTCTATGACATTTGCACTTTGTACCCCCTGGGTCACGAAGTAAAAGGGTGACTGTATGTGCTCAACAGACAGTCTACACACAAGTAAGAAATGATAAATAGTGATTTGATAAAAAGAACACGTCTGAAAAGGAAAATATAATTCCAACAACGTATTAGTGCTTAAAATAAACAGCTTTTGCAAGATATCTGATTTTATATAAAATGCGTAGTTTTTTTTTATCTTCTCAAGTATGTATATTTAGTGATATAACAATAAACTAATTGATTTCATCGGTGCAATACACAATTCAATTTCTTCTGCAGTTATCTGTACATTTCATCAATCATTAAGTTTATGCAATAATGTTTTATAATTGTTCGTAATATTTCATAATTGTTCAATTGTTTTATTCAGGAAGATAAACCTTCAAATGAAGAAACACTCTTAACTCGGGGTCAAAACATCGCTTTAAAAGCGCTTAAGAAACTTTTCCCTCGAGATTATAATCTTTGGGGAGTGTCGAGGATATTTCCAAACGCTGAACAAGGACATATGCATTGAATCTGAAAAGACAGACTCTAGTAGTTGAAATTGGACCCTTGCAGCCAGCGCATGATAGAAGGGAAAAACCATGAAAACCACAACACGTCAAACGACGGCTTTCTGACACTACTGTGATAAAAAAGATGTGAACATTTTTTCTGGGGAAAATCGCAGTCTGAAGAAAAGGATAAAGTGCTTAGTGTCATCCACAATTCTCAAATTATCTGGATTGGTACAACATTTTAGTACAACATTATAGTACAACATTATTGTACAACATTATAGTGCAACAAATTATAGTACAGCATTGTGAAATGGGTGACTTATCTGGTGTTGGTCTGTGGAGATGGGCTATGATGGTCTTTTATATGTTTGTTTTCTATGAAACGACGAGTGGGGTGTCTTCAGCACACTTAGCAAAGGTAAGTCGATACGACTAATCTTTAACTTTGATTTTTCGTTTGTACTCGTTTGTTTTCGTTTGCGTTCGTTTGTTTTCGTTTTTCTTTTAAGCTCTGCGTTGGAAGCAAAATTCCGAGTTAGTTCAGTATTTATATATATAATCATAACTTTTTCAAAAAAAATGAGACAGAATTAAATAACAAATACTCATTTAAATAAAGAGAAAAGTAGTCAAAAAGAAGTAGGTCGTGGAAGTGTTTTGTTTTCCATTTCATATACAATAAGAAAGATTATCAATTTTATTTGTACTTTATTCACCAACGTGAAGGGTTTCGTGTTTAACGTCTCCATCAACACATTGTAGGTTATATCGGCGACTGTGCTACTCAGACAATTCTACGTGAAGCAAAACAGAAAATATTAGGTGTATAACTAGCCTTAGAAATCTTAGAGTATCTTAATACTAGACGACAGGTAAAACCTCTGCTGAATTCCCATTTTTTAGAAAGCCGTGACTCGAACACCATATCCTTCGCTTCCGAGGCGGACGCCGTAACCATTGAATCACATTGACAACGCCCGTTGCTATATACCAGGTTACAAAAGTATAACAATGATGATTTAAAAAATAAACACTTTCTGTTAGTTTTCGATTGAAACCTCATGCCGTCAGACACTGTTGGATATAATTCCTTTAATCGTTAATACAAAAAGTTAAATTTGCATCAGACAAAAACTATTGTTGTTCAACCCATATTTTTGCACTTTTCTCCTAAACGGATTTAAATCAATTTTACTTAACAGGTCCCATAACTGTATCTATATAGATATACTGAAAAACAAAAAAGTTGTTTATTTGGTATGAACAAATATGGGTTTGAAAAATCCACAATTTTGATCAAGATTAGATCAAATTTTAACATGAAGTGTATAATCGTTAAAGATTAACTCTGTATGAACATCATTACCACATCTTAAAAACTTTACTCCACAACTTACAAAATAGATGTACTCAAATCGGATTTCACATTTATATTTTACTTATGAACAAATAAACATTTTTTTACCTGTTTATACAGATAAACTTATCAAAACTGTTAACTCACATTGATATAAGACCACATGCTAGAAATGCCAAACATGCGTTTTTTTCTCAGTGAAATGTTAAGATATTATTGACTGAGCCAGTTTAGACTTTGGTATGTGCATTTTTTCACCTCTTTTTCTTGTCTGTTCATTTTACTTTTTTGCCTGTTCTGAAAGATGCTTGTTTTGGGTTTTCTAGTACACAAGGATTTTCAAGAACATGCGAAAAAGAAAAGCAGGAGAATAGAAAAGAGATGAAAATAAAATAACTCAATTCAATTGAAAAATTGATTTCATTTTACTGCTAAAATTATAAATTTAATGGTTTGTAGTTTCAATATGTTGGTTTATTGACATCCACATTTCTGAGACACGTTTATCTGATTACACAAACACTAACGTATACCATCAGGCGCGTAGCTGGGGGCATGATGGAATGTCCCCCAACCCATAGTGTAGTCCAAAATGCTCTAAATGCGGATAATTGTTACTCATTACTACATTTTTGGCTATTGTTTTGTCACAGAACAAATTTGTACCCCCCTTTCAAATTTCTGTCTCCGCGTCTGCACGCCATCAAAAGCATGTTAAGTGATGTTTTCAACTTCCCCTAAATGATCTAACTGTTTTGTTTTGTAACGATAGACGATGATACCTGATTACCTTTTACTGACACAGCTGTTATTTGGCTGGTTTATTTAAAGGTATTCCCTATCGGGACCCCACAGAGTTCCACTTTCGGAAAATATTGGGTACCTTTTTGGTATGTTATATATATTTATACTACATTGTAACTATTTGTTACTACATACCTATCCCTAACATTTAACACTGCTTGGATAGTGACCTAATGTACAGTTTGTTTGGATAGTGACCTAAGGTACAGTTTGCTTGGATAGTGACCTAAGGTCCAGTTTGCTTGGATAGTTTCCGAAATTGGAACTCTTTGGAGTGACCCAGAAGGCACTATCATAAGTGAAGGAGTTAAACACTTGACTATAAAGTCCATAGTAATGAGCATTGCTTTTCTGTTTCAGACATTTGGAGAGGACCAGGACGAGGAACAAGAAGACACAATGGACGATGTTTGCATTGCGACACTAGGAGTTGCATTTGCAAGCTTATTTGCCTACTTCTTTCAGGTTTGCGCTGATATTGGTTTCTCGTTTTTTTAAATGATATTTTTGCTTATCAAAGCTTATTATTTCATTTTGTAAACGTTGATACTTTTATTCTACACTGAGGTGCAAAAGATCACATGGTATTGAACACATGGTATAATCGAATGTTACATGTTTACAGATATCTTCTTGACTTGGCCGAGGTTATAACAAAGTTTAAAGTTTTCGGTGAGATATATGAAACCGAAATTTCTCTTCACCACCCATGCTTAATTTTATCTGATTAAGACGTGTTAAGTCAACCTTTTTAGAGGTGCTGAACGTTAAGATACAACAATTATAATTTTGATCTTATCAGTCGTGAGACTGTGTCTTGATGACGTCATAGCTTAAGCTTGACCTCATAACCCGAGAACTAATGGTCTTACCGTAAAAAGAAATACATAGTTTTAATCGTCTCAGCAACACCTTTCTATGTTCGATCTTTTCTGAGCATTTTGGTTTTTTGACAATTGGTCAGCCTTAGTGGTCAGTTCCCTCAAGTTTATTTTTTGGAAAGTGCAAAATTGTGTGTCTATGAACCCTAAGGATCATTAAAATCCAAGTCAGGTTGAGTCATGGAGGGGGAGGGGGAAGAGCAGTAATTCATTCCCCCAACAATAGTTTTAATATTGCGACGTTTGATCGGACTCAAATCGCATATTTTCCAGCTTGGAGCGGCCATTCTAAAATTGCTAATACACATCTTTATAAATATCTGAGGCATTTGACAAATATCTTCTTACGTCATAATCTGGTAAGACGCACTTGGAGACACGCTTTTTGGCAACAATTCAGACCCCCAAGTTATTGACATTAGTATGGGAAACAAAGTTTTGTAAGTGAAATAGAAGTGGTTTGGTAAAATATATTTGTTACTGGCTCACTTGCCTTTATAAAAGTAGACACTTTCAAGTTCTTTAATTATAAAACGATTAATATCTTACAATGCATAACCATCTGTACAACGCTATATGGGCATTGAGTAGTGAAATTAGAGTGATCTTTACATATAGAACGTTTCAAATTTGACTTGGTAGTATAATTAGAAAATAAACCTACCATTAGGGTAATAATTTGGAAAAAAATACTGTACCAAACCCCACGCTTGTTGTTTCAAGGTTTGGTTATCATTCAAGCAAAAATAACACATTTCTTTTTCTCGAAGACTTAACTTTGAATTTAATGTGAAAATGTGGCTATATCATTAGCCAAAAAAAACTTTATAAATTAATGTATTTTTAAACATATCCACATGTTTTCTATTCCTTTAATGTAAATGTCCCCAGGAATACTACTTTGGTCTTTCAGGCGAGGAACTTACGCTACGTGTAAGAGAATTGTTGATACGAGCTTTCCTGAGACAGGTAATTTACCCAATGTACATATAAATGATTACAAAAAGTTTGCCTCATCATTTGTCGTCTCTTCAGAATACTAGCATATATATAAAGGTAATGGTTCCCTGTAGAAGTTGAATTGAAAGATTTGAAAAAAACAACATGTGATTCAGAAATTTGACAAGTTTTCTCTGATATGAATGTCATGATTCTTTCGTCTATTTACATTTTGATTGTATTGACATTTTAGCCTCATCAAGTCAAGGAGAACATGCACTCCTTACGTTAGAAACTTTGCATATAAAAAAATGTTAAGCCTAGTATCAACATCATGGATGAACTTAGAAGCAGAGAATTATAATTTAGTTCTATTGTTTATTATGTCAATTATTTAGATATAAGTATATGTATTTACACTAATAACATTATGTTATTTTCCCCTGTTTTCACAGAAATAATTTCTGAAGATAACACCTTTGTCGAAAAATATATCGTGCATTTCAACATTGTTGACACATGAATGACTTAATATTTACATTTTATCTTACTTTACAGAATAAAGAAATATCTCACTGTATTGTTGAAAAACTAAGAAATATATCCTTTATAGTGGTAAGAGGTTGTAAATCCCCGCTAAGAAAAAGATTGATGGTCTGAATGTTTTGTCTCGCAGTAACATTACACGAAACGCTAGGCAAATGGATAAATATGTACTCCTGACATATTCAAATCCAAGCCATCACGATAGTTTTATAGATGTTTTGTCCCTATTTTTGAGTAAAAATGAAAATAGTTATACGATATTTAATCAAATTCAAATGCCCAATATTCGTTGGGATTACTTTCGTCATTGTTTTAATGATAATGTGCACATCAGTTACAAAAAAAATACACCTCATTTTTAGTAGCTGTGAATGCGATAAACGGTAGAATTTAATAATTCTTAAAAATCAAGGCGCCTTTAAGAAAATTTGAAGGAACAAAATGAAACAAAATCATCAACGATTCAGTCAGTGATTTTTGTGTATTATCAAATGCATTATTAACAGTACACATTCTGAATGATTGACGAATAATTTCCGGATTTCTTTGCAGGAAATAGGATGGTACGACGATAAAAGGCACGAGTCTGGAATTCTAGGACAAAAACTGGCAGTTGATGCTTCCATCGTACAAGGGGTGCGTACTTAGCTTTAGTTTGGAAAGTATAACTGCTGTCTTTGCCATGTATCTTTATCTTAAAACTTATGAAAACTGATCGTTATTTGCAGTCATTACTTATTATGGTTAAATTAATAACTATTATGTTGCTGATAATAAAAAAAAAAGTGTAAAGAAATGCTTGAATTGTAAAACAACAATAGTAAATATGGCCATTGGAAAATATAGGATTGTAAAAAATAATAATGGAAATTACCAAACCTCTTTCGAATGCATTAAGTATTGAAATCACATATTTTCTTCCTAGCCAAGTGGAATTTTTCTCTTTTACGGGATATCAACAAATTACGCCCCCTATTTTGAGTAATCTTAATCAAGCACATTCATCATTTGTGGATATTCGTTTCACAGGAAAAGCCTGATACCTTGATCAAAACGTTTTTATTTTTGTATAATACTAACGTGTCGAAAATACAGACATCGTATGACGTCGTAAACCAGGGGAGGTATTGAAATCTTCAACAAAAGAGGGATATGCAACCAAGGAAGACATTGACATCGAATGTTTATTATAGTAAACAAGTTATGTTTTCTTTATAAAACGAAAATTTTCGCAATTATTCCATTTATTTATTACAAATCTACACCAAGATTATGCAAACGATTATTAAAAACTAGTTTGTTTTTTATATTTTTTTGACAGGCGTTGAAGACATTGATTGGTTGCATGTTGCTAACTGTGGGTAACCTTGGGACTGGTCTCGTCATCAGTGTTATTGCGTGCTGGGAACTCACTCTGGCTCTAGTTGTATTTGTCCCGGTCCTGCTATTGTCGTGAGTGTATAATTTGAAGATTTCAACAGATAATATCCTGAATGCTATATACAAGATAAAAACCACGAACAATTTGAGTCATAAGAACAAATTATGTTGAAGACCTTTGTTATATGTTATCTTATTGACTACTGACTATCAAATATATATTGTCTTACCCATTGTATCTTTTGACAATGACTAGGGAAATGATGGAAGATACTTGAAACTGAGATTTGAAAGAGAATAGTAAAGACAGCAACTATTCATGCTACACTCAGACCGCAGTTTTAAAGAAAAAATAACTTTGTACACCCTATGCGCGATAAATACTATGCAGCATAGTAGTGATACCTGGACAACGTATGCAAGGCAAGATGAAATACTCAACACTTTTCACCAAAGAAGCATTTGCATTGTTATTGGCATCGCATGGATAGACAAGTGACTAAAAAGTATGTACTGACTCATGCTTGTCTACATAGAATGTACACACTACTGTGTCAACACCGACTTCGGTGGTTGGACCTTGTTCTTTGTATTGACTTTGCATGCATTCCCAGGGACCTGCTATATGGTAAAGTAAAATGAGTACAGATAGTCAATTGTCGCCCTCTGCTGAGATTCATAGATGTACGCAAGCGTGATATAAAAGCCTTTAAAAGCGACGAGATGTTATGAGAAAGCCTTTAAGCAGACAGGAACACGTGGAGACACACCTTCACCAAGCAGCTCAAAGCAACAGAAAGAGTACCAACAGAAATGATTGGAATGAAGAGAAGAGATTAAGACACCCTTCAAGCAGACACAACATGTTTCAATTTTAATCTAGAGTCACCAAAGAAAATGCTCATACCGAGCACAAAACCCCTAAGCTTGTCATAACGGATGTCATCTGCAGTATAATCAGCCATGGCTAAAAGAGTCAAACACTTTTTTTTCTTCTTTTTTGAAGTTTCAGCAAATTTATCATTATCTCAATACATCTATATAACAGCTTAACAATCAACAGTTTTATGAAAGTATATCAAACAGAAATCAAATGTAAACTAATCAAAAAACCTAAACATAATGTGACAATCTACCATGGGAACAATCGCAAAATACTCAATAGCAACAATATTCAAAACTAAGATAAAATAATTCGAGATGTATAATTATATGTAATAACACAATCATGATTAATATAGTTGTAAAAGTCAATTGACTGATACGGAAATTAAGTTGACAAACAGAACATCATGATTTATTTCTATTTAAAGATCTCAGATTTCTGCGCACAAGTCTAATGTCAATCTGCAAAATATAACATATCATAAGTTAACATATAATTTGAATGCTAAGATCTTCAACTGTTTTGCTCCTTCTACACCGTTTTGAATGTCGAAATAAAATAGTGATTGTTTGAAATTCTATTTGTTAATGTATTTGTTCGACCACTCAAAACTTGGCGAAGGCATGTTTAAAAAAACCTGCATGACATCATCAGCATTAAAAGCTATACAATTAGATTATTTGGTGATAAGTATCTAAATGACACATAACTTGACATCTCTATCCTCCATGTTTTGTCTCATCTTTCAGTCAGAATATCTCTTGATACTAACATTCGCATCATTTCGTTTGTACCTTCAAGTATACAATGTACCCTGGTATCTCTCATGAATTGTTGCACGGGATAATCCTTGAGATATCCATAGCCACCAAATATTTGCAAGGCATCGTTGCATATCGTAAAACATTCTTCAGTGCCGAACAGTTTTGCCATAGAACAAAGCGTACTGAAATGTTTCCAATGGCTTGTTAAATTGCTTCATAACTTTCATATGTTCACGTGCTTGCTCTATAGAGGCATAGGCAGCGCCTAAAGAACAAGATGCTACATTAACCCTGCCACCGTTAAGACCCCTCATTGCCATTTTAAATCCTTGTCCTTCAGCACCAATCAGATTGCTTTGTGGGACTCGACAGTCATCAAACGTCACAATCCTGGCAGGGTGGGTGTTCCAACCAACCTTCTTTTCTTTTTTCCCCAAAGATATGCCCGGTGTCTCTTTCTCCACCAACACACAAGATATACCATTCGGCCCTGGGTTTCCTGTGCGAAACATTAGGACATAGACGTCACTCTCTCCAGCACCACTGATGAATGCCTTTGATCCGTTGATGGCGTAATCAGAGCCATCTTTTTTAGCAGATGTCATAAGACTGGCTGCATCACTCCCTGCACCTGGCTCTGTAAGGCAATAGGAAGCAAACGTGTCCATGGAGGCCAAAGAAGGCATCCACCTCCGCCTGAGCTCATCACTGCCAAACTCATCAACCATCCAGGCACATATGTTGTGTATACTGATGTAGGCAGTGGTACTACAACACCCTGTTGTCAAAGCCTCAAAGATGACCGAACAATCTAATCTGCTTAGCACTGTACCACCATATTCCTCACTGCAGTACACGGTACCAAATCCCAATCTTGCAGCATTCCTTAGAGTTTCAGCTGGGAATATTTCCTGCTCATCCCACTTCTGCATGTTGGGGGCCAACTCATTTTGTGCAAAGTCAAAGGCCATTTGCTGAATCTGAACTTGTTCGTCAGTTAGACCATGTGACGGATCAATACAGCTCCCAGACAATAGGCGGGTCTTGTGTTGTTGAAAGTTAAACGGTTTGGTTAGCTTTATCAGTGTTCGTGACACAACGAAAAGACGGCGAACACACAGAGTTGCCATACGTCCAGAGATATTTTCACTCTGAAACAAAAGAAAACTGCATATTGATTATGTTGATTTACTCAGTGAAACACACATCGAGAACTGCAAACTGGTATCAATAAGTAAACTCACCTGTCCGTCTTTATTAAATTAGATTTGTTGATTCTCTCCACAACGCTTATTTTTGAATGTTTTATTTTGAAAATGTTCTTTATAAAAAGAAAGGTGAACTAAATATCTGTTGTCCAAATGAGAGTATACACTTTTTATATGTTAACCAAAATATAAACACATCGCTTCCTAGTTGTTCTCAACATATTCGGTAAAGAATAGTTTCAAAAATCAATTATTAAAAAGCAAGCGATTTCAACGTCATGATTATTCTTTTACACTTGTGTATACAAAATCAAGACTTTTGTTATGCTCACGTAATTGTTTGGTCGAATTATTTTGTTTTATTTATCACATCATTTAAAATAATTCAATTGCTACTAGAGGCTGGAGTCACGTTCTTTAGTTTTCTCTTGATTGCAACACTGAATTGATGCTCTTGGGCTGAAATTAAAAAGATGGCCCAAGATAGGGACAGGTGGAAAGTGTTTGTCTATGGCCTATACACTGGGAGGGGTGGAAGGCAATGATGATGCAATACTGAATTCATTAGAAAAAAAATCAAGAATACTACCGCTCGCGTAAAAATCACGCACTCGCCGCCACCATTCAAATTTAACTTTATAAACAAGAGATAACAAAAATAGCTAACCACAGCTTTTGGTAAGCCCTTTTGAAATAATAAAACAATGAAAAATTGCCATTTGGATATGAACAAAATAACACTAACTAATTGCTGTAGTTGAGTTATGATACTTACCTGTAAGTTGAAATGAAATATGTTGAAAAAAGTCCCTTTAATAAGTCAAAGTTAAGTCAAACTTAATAAACTTGTGTATGGAGTCATTATTTGACACACAATCAAACTATGCATAAATTAGAATAGACTTACTCAACAGTATCAATAACACTTTGATCATGTTTCTTTGTGTAACAGATGTGTATACTGACTTAGCTAAAACTGCTCTTTACATGCTAAGCTTTTAGTAGGGAGGAAATGATTTGTATGATGTTATCTCATATCAAGCAAATGTTTTTAGACGAGAAAATACGTAATCCATTCATGTTCAAAATGCTTGTAACGTCTCTGTCAATAAACAGTAAAGCTAAGCAATATGAGTCACTGAAAGTTATTTTTGAATTGAAGAAAAGATAGAGTATTATTTCATATTTCTAACGGCTAAACGCAGGACGGGAAAACGCAACAAAGACGGTTAAACGCAGGACGGGAAAACGCAACTACGACGGCTCAATTTGTAATATCCAAGAACGCAAAAATTAGGCTTGAAATCAAAAAAATAAATATCGCTACACGATCTGCAACACATGAAACTATAATAAAAGTATCACTAGTCATTCTAAGACTTCCTAGAAAAAATGTGTATAGACCCCCGGTTTTAACTTTCCTAGCATTATAATAGGATATTACACTTGTTAAACGGACTGTTGTCTACGTACTGTAAACGTGTAAACGTTTTTTTCGCATGGTTACACTTTTGCGGGCTCTGAATATATGGTTTCGAGAAAAAAGTTTAAAGAGAATACAAAAACGCAATAACACTCAGATGATTTAACAACAAAGGTAACTTTAAAATTTTTTTCAGGCGGATGGGTTAAGCTCGTTCGAGTGTAGCCGTGACAACAATGCATAATTGATTAGCTCCATGTTCTCTCTTCCCACATTACGCATACGAGATTTTGCGTTTTTTGGCAAAGGGCTATACTGTAAAACGTCGCCGAATAAAAATCATTGTCATTGTCATTGTCATTGCTAAACTTCGCAAGTAACCGAAATATTTACTTCGCAAAAAGTGGTTTACTAGACGAGGCATTACAATTTCAACAACATATCATGATCTGAAAACGAAAACTGATCTTGCGATAAAGTAGTAAAAATCGTTAACTTGACTTACCTATGTAAGTAATGATGAATAGTTTTACTACCTCTTAATGTTTGTCACTGTATCAATGTGTATTACATTATAAGGGAACCCTGACTGTCACTGTATCAATGTTTATAACATTATAAGGGTATCCTGACTGTCACTGTATCAATGTTTATTAGATTAAAGGGGTATCCTGCCTGACTGTCACTGTATCAATGTTTATTACATTATGGGGGTATCCTAACGGTCACTGTACCAATGTTTATTACATTAAAGGGGTATCCTGCCTGATTGTCACTGTATCAATGTTTATTACATTATGGGGGTATCCTGACTGTCACTGGATCAATGTTTATTACATTATTGGGGTATCCTGACTGCCACTATATCAATGTTTATTACATTAAAAGGGTATCTTGACTGTCACTGTATCAATGTTTATTACATTATGGGGATATCCTGACTGTCACTGTATCACTGTTTATTGGCTTATGGGGGTATCCTGACTGTCACTGTATCAATTTTTATTACATTATGAGGGTATCCTGACTGTCACTGTATCAATGTTTATTGCATTATGGGGGTATGCTGACTGTCACTGTATCACTGTTTATTGCATTATGGGGGTATCCTGACTGTCACTGTATCACTGTTTATTGCATTATGGGGGTATCCTGACTGTCACTGTATCAATTTTTATTACATTATAAGGGTATCCTGATTGTCACTGTATCAATGTTTATTACATTATGGGGGTATCCCGACTGTCACTGTATCAATGTGTATTTCATTATAGGGTTATCCTGACTGTCACTGTATCAATGTGTATTATATTATAAGGCTATCTTGACTGTCACTGTACCAATGTGTATAACATTATAGGGGTATCCTGACTGTTACTGTATCAATGTTTATTACATTATAAGAGTATCCTGACTGTCACTGTATCAATGTGTATTACATAATAGGGCTATCCCGACTTTCACTGTATCAATGTGTATTACATCATAGGGGTATACTGACTGACACTGTGTCAATGTTTATTACATTATAGGGGTATCCTGACTGTCAAGTTTATCGGCGGTGCTGCTAACGAAAACAAAATTGCCATGGAGGAAGCAAGCAAGGTACATCATATTAATTTCTTTCACACTAGCTCTGATTTCTTATTTCTAAAGTTTGGATCAGAATTACCACACCCCTCCTGTAAAATTGTTATTAATAAACATATATACATTGAATCGTGACATCATATATTACATTGATTGAACCATGTGTCAGGCATTGAATTATTTTTTTATAACGTTAAACACACTTTTGTTTTAAATAACACGATGTCAAATTCGAGTCCCCTAAAATGAGCCTATAACTTAAATATGAACTATTGACTGCATATGTGCCTATAGTATCTAAAACTGTTTGGCATTAAGAAAATATTACACATAGGTAACATTTAGATGATTCATGTTGTGGGTTGATTAATTCTACTAGCCGGTTACAAAGTGCAACTTGTACAAACATATTTGTAAATATGTAATATATATATAATCTCTGAGCAAAGACTTATGTGCTGAGAGCACAATTAAATGCATTTTTGAAGCAATGTTCGATAACGGGTATAAACTATTTGTGATGGAATCTTATTTAATATTTTGTGTGATCATCCCCAGAATGCCATGGCTAGTATCAGTAACATCCGGTCTGTTGCATCCTTAACACTAGAGGATAAGTTTGTCCAAAACTTCTCCGTCGCTTTATGGGCACCTTATAAGGAGAATGTGAGGTAAGCAATATTTTTTTTCGTATCAAAATTAACACAAACATTGAATTAAAATGTTATTCATTCAAACAAATGTGTTCACTTTGTCTTGAAATAAACTTCTTGCCAAGTTGTGTTAACAAATACGATGAAAAATTATATTAACATAAAAATATATACTTAAACGAGGCCACTGTAATGAATTTGATGTTGTTTGCACCCTATCTTCTCCGTCAAGGCTGAATAAGAAGCTTTGAAATTTATATGTACCATAGTATATATCTTTCTTAAAATGTGAATGATTTAAAAAAAGGAAACATGAAGATAAAAAAGTTGTAACGTCAGGTTCATTATAGAGAGTCATGCAAATTCCGAAGATTCTGCTGCCTTCTAGGACGCACCTTTCCCTATGAGTGGATTACAACTCCCTTGACAATGAATAGATAACTAGGAGGTTTTGCCTGGCGTTAATTTAGCTAGTTTTCCATAAGTGTATCATTGAACTCCATTTCATTTTCAGATCATCTTCAAAAGCATGTCTTGGTTACGGTATTTCTCAAGGAGTCTATTACATCACGTTTGGGGTTTGTTTCTTGTACGGTGCAGATCTCCTGGAAGATGACGATGTAGAGTACTACGATGTATTTAAGTGAGTTCTTTTCAAAAACTCATACACTTCAGTTGACATAAATTTCAGTTTGTTCGTCTCATATTACATGATTAACGATTTACCTTAAATGAGAATGAATCGGATAATGACAATGGAATAAGAAATACATTTACACATAATTGAGCTATTTTTCTGTCGTACATTTTTTTGTGTATTATACGTTCACGTCTAAAATGGTAATTTTCTTATCATCATCGCCTATATTCCTTTCCAAAATAATATTCTACTGTATCATCATCGCCTATCTTCCTGTCAAATATGGTATGTTCTTGTATCATCAGCTCCTATGTTTCTACCCAATTTCATTGTATCGTCCTTGCATACGTTTCTGTTCAATATGTTTTTTCTTGTATCATTTACGTCTTTGTTTCTGTCCAATATGGTATTTATTCGTATCACGCTCGCCTATGTTTCTGTCCAATATGGAATGTATTTGTAAAAAAACTCACTTATTTTCTGTCCAAATGGTATTTTCTTGTTTCACCCTCTTCTATGTTTCCGTCAAATACCAAATGTTTCTGCCCAATAAATTTTTTCTTGTATAATCACCGAATTTATTTCTGTTAGATAAATAATTTGTATATCACAATCACCTTGTTTCTGTATAATCCTCTCCTGTCTATTTATGCCCAGTAAGATAATTTCCAAAACTATCTTCATCTCAATAGGGTATTTTCCTGTGTCGTTCTCGCCGCTATGCAGGCCGGAAGAGCTGTTGCCTTCGCCCCCGATGCCAACAAGGCCAGGAGAGCTGCTGGTAGAATCTTTGGACTGCGTGACTATGTGCCCCCTATTGATTCCTACTCCGACGGTGGCTTGCAACCAGCAGAGGTAACGTTATATTATGAGTTTGACTGGAGTGATTTCATAATAAGTACTGTTCTGAAGCGGCCAGTAGTAAAAATAACTTGACGTTAAAAAAGAATGATTCATAACCACTAAATATAAGATCAAATTTTATCAAATTTTGTCTGAATCTGATATTGGAAAAGTGGTAACTTTTTGGTGAAAGATTGAGAAGTGCAGGACATTGGTAACGTGAGACATATAATAAAAAAGGGAATGAATGAGATAGAATCACAGAGAAGGAGAGAATCGGTAGAAAAAACTAAATGGGATAGGATGAATGCGAGTAAAATTAATTGATTGACGGATATACATACAATATGAAACACATAAACATCGAAAAATGTGATAATTTTGAATAATTAAGCAACTTATAGTTGTCACCGCAAAGATTTATTTTAAACTTATTCATTTCTTTTTATTTTCAGGGTTCTTTCCAAGCAAGCGTTAGGTTCAACAAATGTGAATTCCGTTACCCCATGAGATCAGAAGTGCAAATTTTGAATGGACTCGATCTCAGCGTCGCCCCAGGTCAGACACTAGCCTTAGTTGGAGAGAGTGGCTGTGGAAAAAGTACAACTATTCAGCTCATGGAGAGATTTTATGACCCAGAAAAGGGCGGTGTGGTAAGAATATGTTGATCTTATATAATTAAAGTGTTGACAATCAATTAAAGCAAACGTTCTTTTATGTGTTAAGTGAGTTGTTAAATCAATCAATAACACACAGTAAGCATGCAAAGGTAAACTGTGACAACGCAATCTATTTGTCAGGGACATGGACACAATTCGTTTGGTTTTCCATTCATAAACGTTTGAGAGTATTTCTGTGGAAACAGGATTAAGTCAAATATGCGACATATTATTGCATCTCTCATGTCTTTTCGTTTCGTCAGTTGCGTAGTTTCGCCTTACATGCATAGATTAGTGATAAGACCTGTCTGCCATATGACAGTACGACCTTTGTGTGATAGTATGGTAGTAATTATGTTAAAGCATAATTTCCATGAACGTTATGCATAACGAAGTTAAAACAAAAGAGTTATGAACCAAACACATGTTTATAACAATCACAGTCACACAATACATGCAATCATTATCCCATGTGTAAAGATTCCTACATACAAAAAACAAACACACATGAACACGTTTACTAACGTTGACTAGGATACACACAACACGATATGTATAACACAAGTAAATATATAAAGTTAAAGCATTGCCTTAAAATGTCAAACCTATTTGTATTTACATGTTATAAATAATATATATACTCTTCTATTTCTCCACAGTACATAGACAAATACAACATCAAGGACCTAAATATCCAATGGCTGCGTAGACAGATTGGTCTTGTAGGACAGGAGCCCACCTTGTTTGATTGCAGTATTTCCAAAAACATCCAATATGGTGATAACTTTAGAGAGGTTACAATGGACGAGGTTATAAAAGCTGCAAAAGCGGCGAATATCCATACCTTTATACAGTCGTTGCCTCGGGTAAGTTATTATTTTTACTACTACTGGGAGGTCGTCAATCCAAGTTGAAGAGCAACAAACCTGTGGGGGTATGATAAAATAATCTCGAGTATTCGTAATAGTCTAAAGACTCCAATTAACAGTTAAATTGTGCCGGCATTCGAGAAAAAACCAGTTAAAGATATGCACATCTATTTTGCATTGATTCTCCTCATAACAAATTCATAGGTTTCATATTTCCTTGTTTTTATCACTAGTATCCCTAGGGTTTTCTTGTTATCACCAAAGCTTTACCCTTTTATCATATGGCTGCTTGGTTGGACACCTAGCCTTTCTAATAAACTTGTAAATCAAACAACTTTTACATGGTTTATAAATAACAACAACGAAGTCAACTACCGTGGTCAAATTGACACGATAGTTGACTCGATTGATGAAAAGAATTTGCTGTTAAATGTGTCCAAAAAGGAATGCTTGTCGACTTTCGTAGGCCCCCACCGACCCTGACTATAAATGGCTCTAATTTAGAACAACTATCAACATTCACATTCTTAGGAACGCATGCATCTAATACACTGACATGGGATACACATTGTGTTCAACTGTTGAAAAGGTCAGATGTACTTATTAAGTCAACTTAATATTTCAAAATAAACAAAGAGACCAATGTTAACTTTTATCTTGGATGCGTTTTAACACAATCAATATCTGCGTGGTACACTAGCGCACTAAAGTCTACCTTACAGAAACTTACTGGTATCATAAAGAGAGTAGACAAAGATATTGGACTAAGATTCCCATCGTTAAATGAAATATACAAACAGCGCATGACAAACAAAACTAAACTAATGAAAGACGAATGATACCGGTCATCAAATTAGTTTGGAATCCTACCGAACGGCAGTGGTGTATTTCCGTCCTGTCTGTGTCTCTGTGTGTGTGTGTGTGTGTGTGTGTGTGTGTGTGTGTGTGTGTTTGTGTGTGTGTGTGTGTGTGTGTGTGTGTGTGT
>JAUUEB010002131.1:0-17445 GCA_032362205.1 Clione limacina
TTGGATTTTTCATTTTTTGCAAAACCTCCGTCGATTGTGCCAATACTTGATGGTACTGGCGTAAGAGGATATTTCAGTAGTTCTTTTAAATCTACATTAATATGTGGGTTTTGTGATAAAACAAGCTGTCGAAGAGCAATATTGCCTTGTTGTCTGTATTCAACAGTCTTCTTGTTATCAGATGATACTCTGACTTTGGTGGCGATGTCTTCCATTGTTTTTAATTTCTTTTTCTTGATAGGCTTAAAGAAATCCTTTTATAATGGGCCAAGGTTTCCTTTGTTGTCATCGACCATCTCAGACCTATGAAGCTTTCAGCTATTTCTCCATATATGAGGAATTTGGTACAGCATCATTTCCTAACGGAATTATCAGCTATAACAGATGTCTATTGATTTTGTAAAGCGGAATCTATCATTTACATGAAATGCATAAACCAAGTAGACTCGTCACAGTTTTCTTGTTTCCGATGTCATTTGTCAACGCTGGTGTAAAAGTATGTCCTTACTATCTTCGGAACATTGGTTCAGTTTCTAACTTTTAATGGAAGATAACATGCGTCTAAATCATAAAACTGTGAGTAAAGAAGATGTATGAGTTTTGCTGCACCATACGTTCTCTGTGTTGAATGTGTAACTTACACCGCCGTTGATATAATTATGTATGTCCGAAGACCTTTCAAGTGTCTTGCGTAAGTAAAATACCATTGTGTACTAGTGAATAGAAATAATGTGTATTTTTAAAACTATGATTTTAACGCATAAATGATGACATTTCTGTTATTTAAAACCTTACTTTTCACAGGAAATCTATTTCAAGGCCAAGGGCTGACAGAAAAGTTTAACCTTCATAAAAAGAATCAATTATATTCATTTACGACGGGAGTATTCTTGTCGTTATAATGCCACCATTGGCCGTAATCCTATGAGAGAAGTGTATGCCAGATAATGGGTTTCTGAATGACTTTGCCCTTTGCTACTGTCTTGTTTTGCCTTCCGGGCGTCCATATGCCATAATCTAATGCTCTTTTTGCAGTATCTATCAAAAGCAATAGTCATTTTTAGTAATAGGAAAAGAGATAAGCCTCCATAGCGAAGGCCAATGGAACACATATTATCGATTAAAGTTCGAAAGAGCAATTAAAAGTTCTAGATTAGTACAAACGGTTATTTAACATTATTCTAAAAAATAATAATAAAACATGTTGGGCAAATCAGTTCTTTTGCACTAACTGACCCTCGATGCCACTAAAGAGAAGTGTCAGGAATGGTCGCCTTATACAACACAAGACTCACAAAGATAATTTAACTCTTTTTGCCAACAGCTGAATGTCTGATGACTACACTTGCGGTCAAGAAAGGTGAGCACCTTTTCACGAATTAGGGTAATACCGATACTTTTTCTTCCTCTTCCTTCTTTTTTTCTTTGAGTTGAATGATTGAGTCTTGAGTTGTAGTTGGCTTCAACCTTGTGTACTTACTTTACAGTTGTCAAGTCATTACAAGAATAAAAAGGATATTGGAGGAAAAATGTGAAACCATTTCAATGTCCACGAATGATTTTTTCGTCGTCACAGTCAGACGATTACGGCAAGTGAATACAGGGAAGAGGTACATGGTGTTCCAATTCAATGCAAGAAGGATCTAGGAAGAATACGAGTTTCCAAGACAAACGTTGTGCGATTGCTGACGTGTGTTTCTGTGGTTCTTATTCTGTCAACATTACTGGTGGCTATGATTAAGAACCCAATGTCAGAGATTGACGATATCACTCACTGGTCATTTGACGAAGTTTTTTTTTTATTCTATTCGGTTGTTATGCTCTGTTGAACACACGTTGTAATCCGCGATATCTATTTTATAAACTCTATCAGTCTGTTGATCGTCACTGGAAATACTCAAAGGCTGTCTCTAGGGGTTAAAAAATGCCGGCTAGGGAAATTCGCGGTGTTGTTATACCGAAAGTAGGATTGCTATTGCCAAATTGCATTTTATACTGCTCATATATATGCTTATTATTGTTAAAAAAAACTGGTATATAATATGTAGTTATTTATAACGACACTTGTCATCGGCTCTATGATTTAATAGATAAGAGCGTTTGTATAGCATGCAGAATATCGTGGGATTGAACCCCTCAAAAACCTAAAAACATTATTTTTAATAAGTTGTAGAATAGAAAGTTATACCACGTCAAGTGGCGTTTGACTTCTCAAATACCTCATATTCCCTCTGTTTACAAGCGAGAGGTTACGAGAGTTCGCGGCGCCATCTTGAAATCCAGACAACACCGCGAATATACCTTGCGTGCTTAAAAAATGCCGCTTACTCGTTTATATGCCTAGTTCTTTGATGTTTACTTAGTACTTAGTACGTAAATTTCGTAATTTGGACGTAGTTCATCAAGTTTCACAAGTGTTATAATGATAAGGACACACTAAGTCTTATATTAGGCATAAATAGTAGAAAAGAGTCACATGCTGTATGCAAAAACTTAATATACTCATCGCAATTTATGTATGTGTTGTCTGCATCTGTCCTATGAGCTTGACATTGGCTTGACAAACTCCAAACATATCACTGTTGTCCTTCAGATGAGCTTCACCTATAACAATATACAATTGATTGTACGCTTGCTTGATTGCTTGCGTGACGATTAGCTCCAAAGTCTATGGGTGGATTTTCCTGTAGTTTAAACAGATAAATAAACAAATAAACCAAATATGTTTTTAGAATAAACAATGTCATATGCAGATATTTTGGATTTCATGAATTAATTTCGTTTTTCTCTATATAAAGTAGGGATAAAAAAAGAAAGAATGAAGGGAAAACATTAAAAAGTGCCCGACGACAAAATAACACGGCAAAGAATGACACCCCATGACAATATCACTCACTGGTCATTTGACGAAGTTTTTTTTTTTATTCTATTCGGTCATTATGCTCTGTTGAAAACACGTTGTAATCCGTTTTTATAAACCTTCTGTTGGATTCACAAGTTTCATTTCTTTCGTTTTTATGTACCCTACTTAAACACTATTCACAGACAGACAGACGGACACATACATAGACATATAGACATACAGACAGACAGACAGAAGGCAGGCAAGCAGGCATACATACTCAGACAGACATGCATAAGGCAGGCATGCAGGCAGGTAGGTGGATGGACGGGCGGGCGGGCGGGCGGACGGTCGGGCGGGCGGGCGGTCGGGCGGGCTTGGGCTTAGGGCAGTCAAGCGGGTAAGCAGGCAGCCAGGCAAGGAGACAGACAGACATACATCAGACAGACAGCAGACTTAACATTTGTGTGCGTTCCAGGACTTCGGTTTATGGGATGTGATCCTGCCAGGTGATGTGGAGCAACGTTTTAACACTTTTTATGTTGAACCTGTTTAGAACTTTCTCGTGTTTTACATATACAGTCCAGGTTTCACTGGCATATAGCAGAGCAGTTAGTACCGTTGTTTGGTATACTTTCAGCTTTGTTTAGATGGTCAGGCCTCGTCGATCCCAGATTGAGTTGCAAAGGCGTCACGACATTGCTTGATAGTTTGCTGCCTAGGTAGGTGAAGCTGTCAACTGTTTGGAGGCATTGGCCTTTTACATTGATAGTTGTTTTTTCTGGTTTATTGTTTGGAGCTGGTTGAAGACTTCTGTCTTTTTTAGACTGATGTTCAGGCCAGAAGCATCGCATGCTGATGCTAGTTTGCTCATGCTCGTTTGCATCACCTGGCGTTAAGTGCACAGTCGTCTGCAAATAACAGGTCTCTCACATAGTCGTTGTGGACTTTAGTTGTGGCTGACAGTCTTGACATGTTAAACGTTTCCATCAGTGCGCCACTTGATTGCAATGGAGTCCTCGTCATCAGGAAATGCTACTTTCAGCATGCCAGAAAACATGATGCTGAAGAGCGTTGGGGCCAGGACACATCCTTGTTTAACGCCGTTTGTGATCTCAAACGGCTTTGATAATTCTCCATCTATCGAGACACATGTTTGCATGCCCTCATGAAATGAGTGCACTAGCGCTAGAAACGTGTCAGGTACGCCAAATCTGGTCAGTATTTTCCAAAGGCCTAGTGACCGTGTCAAAGGCTTTTGTAAGGTCTACCAGTGCTGTAAAGACTTCACGGTTCTATTCTTTGAATTTCTCTTGGACTTGCCTAGCTGCAAAAAGTATGTCAGCAGTGCCTCGTCCTGCTCTGAAACCGCATTGACTCTTCGGAAGGAGGTCATCAATGTGATCGAGCAGGCGGTTAAGGAGCAGTCTTGCAAGCATCTTGCCAGGTATGCCTCTGTAGTTGTCACAACTGTTGCAATTTCCTTTCCTCTTGTATACATATACAATAGAGGCGTATTTTAAGTCCTGAGGTACAGAGCCAGCAGCCCAGACTGATGCGAATAGCTCTGTCAATTTAGTCACTAGGACCATTCTTCCAGCCTTAACAATTTCCCCGGGATGGCGTCAGCACCTGATGCTTTGACACTTGATAGTGCCTTGATTGCTTTCTCAACTTCCTGTATTATTTGCTGGTCAAGTACAATCTGTGGTAGGCTTTCAATAGCTTCATTGCTGATTGGTGTTTGAGTGTTAAGCCCATATGTTCCGGATTTATTTTGTGTACCTGAGGAGGGTTATTCCGTTCTTGTCATAGACTGAACTGAAAAGAGGATCCGGTGCTTTGGGGACATGATATTGCTTTAATCCCGTCATAAAACTGATTGCAATTGTTACAGTTCGCTGCATGCTTTTTATCTTCAGTCTTTTTGGCAAGCCATTTGTTCTGCATTTCCTCTAGTTTTGGTTTCAGTGCTTTACGTGCCTTTTTGAAGCGGTCATTCTTGCCCTTTGACCACTTGTCATGTGATCCTTTAGTACGGTGTTTTTCTCGGTTAGGAGTGCTTCTATTTCTTTGTCATTTGCGTCGAACCAGTCCTGGTGTTTTTTGGTTGCTTTTCCAAAATGACATTTAGAGGTTGAGTGAATAACCTTTTATATAGATGCCCAATTGGCTTCTGGATCAGATGGATCAAAGTTGGTGGAGTTGAGCTGATTCTGTAGATGTATCATGTAGGGAATTAGCATTACTCTTTTCAATGATCTTCTTTCCTTGGGGTCTCCGTTTTTGCTGAATTTGGAGTGCGAGTTTGGTGACAATAAGCTTGTGGTCTGTCCAACAATCTGAACAACACATTGACTTGGTCACCAGGATGTCAAGTCTTTCCTTTCTTCTCGTCAGAGCATAGCCGATGAGATGCCATTGGTAGCTACGGGGTTACATACAGGATGTTCGGTTTCTGTGTGGAAGTCGAAAGAAGTTCTGCACAGGTCTTCAGTAGCAGAAGACCATTGCTGTTGCACTTTCCTACATCATTTTTTTCTATGATCACGTCCCAGGTCTTGTGGTCGGTGCCAATTCGAGCATTAAAATCGCCGAGGATCAGTAATTTGTCATCTTTTGGTATTGATTATTCATAGTTGGTGCAAAGGCACTGATGATGGTGACGTGCTGGTCTTTGATGAGGGTGAGTCGGTGAGACATGAGGCGGTCGTTGTGACCTTTTTGGGAGACTGGATGTGTTATTATTCATTATTATATTGATAATTCATTTCAGCTGGCCTTCATCAGCGAATCTTGTCTCATTGAGAGCAATCTGTATGTTGTATCTGGATAGTGCAACAAGTACAGTTCTTCTCATGGGTCTATTTGAAGCTGCATTGTCCATGAAGGTCCTAACGTTCCAAGCCTCTACTTGTAGGGGGATGAGAGTGTTGCTCATCTTTGTTGTTTCTACCCCATGTGGGATTCACCGTCGAAGCAGGCTTTTTAGGGTACCTGTTATAACTCCTTTCTTAGACCATGAAGGTGAACAGGCAGACAGTTACCTAGCCTGCTGCCGCACTGAGTCTAGGCAGAGACGACCATCAGCCTCTAGGCCCACTGTGTGCGGGTTTTGGCTATCAGCGACAAGTGCATATATCCCCTGCTGAAACCGCTATCCCACATCACCTCAGTTAACTCTTCAGACTTTCTCTTTTCTTAAGAGATTAGAATAGAGGTTGATAGTGATGACTCTCATGACAGCACTGCAACAGACGTATCGACATTGATTGCTGCAGGTCATCGTCAGTCAATATCATCAATTAGGTGGATAGACAGAAGCATAGAGGATAGGAAGGATGTCGTTGTTATGTGTGCATGGTTTATATTCATGGTGTGATGCGTGTGTATGCTAATATGACTTGTGCGTTTGTCTAAAGATACATCGTCAGCAGAGCGAACTCTTGGGGCAATGCCCCAGAAGGTGGGGATGGGCAGCACTCACACCATCCTCACTCACTCCCCAGAAACTGACGTTATCAGTGGCAAGGCAAACCAAGACTACTGAATACAGAAACTGGCGCAGTTTTATCTCCCGAAGCATTTTCCTCGCCAGAGGGTAACACCTCAAGGCAGAGGAGTTTGATAGGGTGCAAGATACTCTGACTCTCGACTCCTACGAGCCGGACGAGCAAGTAGTACTACATTACGGTTTCTTAGCAGTAAAGCAAAGCTGACCTGACCTGACAGAAGGTGATAGGAAACATATATAGGGACAAGTTGAACAGAACGTAACTAAAAAGAAAAGAATAAAGGGGTCGCCACAGAAAAAAAGATAAACCGTTGTAATAGTGAGGTGTGTGTTTTTAACAAGTTGAATGCAGAGCAATTCAAAATGAGTGTGTCGCTTACTACTATCATTGTGTAGTTAGCTGGGATTCATCACGAGCCTTCAGTGTCTAGACGTGTTGTTGTACTCAAGTGGGTGTTTTGCTGAGGTATATGAGCAATACTTTAATTTCTTTCAAATTTCGTTTTACAATTATTCTAACAAGCAGCACACATGAAAATTGCAGATCATCCAAAAGGGCACTAGCTTAGCTATTTAGACACATAATTAAATTATAACTTGAACGTTTGCATCGTGCTTGTAGCTGAGAACTTTTCCAATAATTAGTATGAAATTATCAAAACAATTCACAGCTCTTTTACCAACCTACTACTAGTTGGCAAATATAAATCATATAAACATCCAATCATGCATGTTGTGTACTGATATAAGAATGGTATATACTGCCACTAGGAATGGCTGCCCAATGATTCTCGCTTTTTTTAGAGTTGAATCTGCTACTCACCAGCCACAACAGAAAGTGGTACTCATCAAACGCAAAAGAGCGTTTTGATAAATTATCGATTTCATGATTTTTCAGGACAGATATTATCAGGAACAAACTTTTTCAAGTGAGATAACCCAATGATTAATTTTGTCTTTTTGCAGATATATTTTTTGCAGACATGAAGTAATATAACTATCATATCTCGGACTGTATTTTATATATAAAAAAGATCACAAAGATACAGTGCCTGCTGAATAATTTAAAAAAAATGAAATAAAACTTCACTGTTTATATGTTCCTTTCATTATCACTAACAGCGTAAAATAGCAAACACAGAGTTTCTGGAACTTTGTTTGATACTCTGAATTTTGAATATTCCTCTACTTTTGTATTTAAGACTCGCCTTCTTCATTTTTCCGTTAAATTGAAAGCCAATGTATTTTCATTGTATTCACCAGACGTCTGCGTCTCCCTGAACTGTTGACAAAACTCTTAGTTTAACTGTAAGTTGGGTTTTATCTACATTTCATTCATCGAAAATAGTCTTTTGATTCTTGTAATGACTCTTCAACCCGTAAAGTAAGTAAAACAACTGAAGCAATACTCAAGTATTCCAGCTCAAACAGAAAAGGAGGAGAAAATAAATAAGTATGAACTTTATTCGTTAAAAGTTCAGATTTTAACAAATTTGTATTCTTTATGTAGTGTGTACCTCAGGTTGAAAAAAAAGTGTGTCTATTTTCTCAACAACTTCAATAGTTGTGTTTTTAGGAACAAGATTAAGAATCATTTTGAATATGTCACCTGAATATGTGTCACTGATTTGAATAATTCTATTTGTGGGTTCCATCATCAGTTAAAAAATGAAAAGATCCGACAAAAATTACTCAAGTTATCGCGTAAACAGACAAATGCACAGACATGCAAGAAGACTAGCAAAATGAGTACTCGAATGTAGAGAGCACAAGGACGCATATCAGACACAAGTAGCAAAGAACATAGCAAACATCTAAAGGGCCATAACTCTGTAAACGTATTTTTCAGAAAGTTGAGACAAATATGTTTCATACATGAAAATCATAAAAGGGACGTAACTCTGTAAAAACTGTTATATTTTTGAATCATTTGGCTCCAGCTTTTAGGCACCCACAAATTAAGCCTCTGTGCAACATTTCATATTTCTATCTTTGACGATTGGACCACAGCGTGTTCTCAAAAAATTAACAAAGACACATATAAAATACTCAAAGGGGCCTTATCTCTGTTTTTAAATTGATTACTCAAAAAAGATGAAACCTGGTTTTAGATAGTCACTACAAGAGCCTCTTTGAAAGATTTCAGATTCTTAACTCTGAAGATGTGGCGATAGCGTAATTTTGCAAAATTAACAGAGAACATGGAGCAAAAAACCTCAAAAAGGGCCATAACTCCGTCAATTGTTCACAAATATTTCTGGATTTAAATAGCAGAAATTATATTTCTAGTCTACACCATCCTTTAAAAATTTAAAAAGATTCGTATAAAGCTACGCGTTAACAGACAGACAGACAGACAGATAGACACACAGACACACACACAAGAAGAAAATATACCACTGCACAATATAATTGTGCGTGGAATAAGAAATACCAATTGATTTTATATTAACAAATTATAATGATATAAATCAGATTCTTTGAAATGTAACATTTCGTAAACTTTCTTTAAAGTTCAAAACAAATACGCCCTTGCATCCCTTAAAAAGAACAAGACTCTCAAAGATAACTTGAGATAACATGAGATGCTTACTTTTGCGATAACCATTTCCAGAATTTTCTGAGAACAATGCATCTGCGTTACACTGAATACCATTTTCCATCAATCATTTTGAATATTGCCTAATGGCATGACCTTTTTTTACCTAGTGTGTATACACTTATTGATCACTGAAAAAATGAAAGCTTCAATATGCTTGTAAATGCAACAATAGCTTCAATGATTTTATATTATGTTTCCGCTTGGAATTTATGGGAATGCTGTGAAATATGAGTTTTTAAAGAAATTGCTTACATTGAATAATTATTTTTCATCTTCAGACTTGTCACTGAATCTTTTGAAAACGGTGACTAAACATAACATTCAAAACCACCTTTGGTTAGTGATGAAAAAACATCACGTGACTAACTCCAAAGCCTATAGAAAAACAGAAATTAATTAACACATTAACTGTATGCAAGGCAACCCAGACAATTTAATTTGTAAACATCAAAGGATAAACGTAAATGGCGTGTGTCTAGTCAGCCATCGGTGTCGTGCCAGGGCACTATGAAACAGGACATGTTGACTTAGATCTTCGGGTCATTAGAATGGATGAGTCGTTTTATTGTCAACATCAATCTTACCACAGACTACACTAATGATAGTTTTTTTGTTATAATAATGGTTTATGTAAACCTCTAGCCCTTATCTATTCACGATGACTTTTCGAATGAGTTTAGCATAAGGTGATTATATATATCTTCTTTTTCTTCAATAACAATTTGAAAAAAGCGTAGTAGAAGCTTTGGCGATAAAAAGTCTCTTGAAAGCGTCTACGATGGGATTTAAAAAAAAGATAAAATAAAACGCTGATAAACTGTTTAACACAATCGATTCATTGAATAACACAAACCGTGAACAGTGAGACAGGGACAGCATTTGAATAGTTATACAGGCGTTCAACTGACTGAAACAGCTAACACAGAGTCTATGGACCTTTCACTTGGATGTCTCAGTAAAAAGCAAACACTTAATGTTGACAGAATGAATTCCATGAATACAGACGTCAGCTGCCTTTCGTCTTTTGTCATTTTTGCGTCGAATTGAAATCCCATTGACCATTGATGTCTAGGTCTCACTGTGCTGTTGTCAAAGCCTTCAAATGACTTTTAGTTTGAGTTTTTTGTATTTTCTTTCCTCCAAACTTGTCCATTTATTATGACATGACAGTTCAACTGAAAATAGTGAGAGGAATCGATATGCTCATAACTTGTGAACATTGTTAGAACAAATGTATCTGCTATATTATGTTCTCTCAATCTATAGTTTTATAAACGGTGGACTCGTTCTGTGGACGAATGAAATAATATTATTTGCAACATGGTGAAGCATTATCATTTTCATTCTGGTATCTTATGTTTTCACAACTAGATTATGTAATTGTTTAAACATAAGGCACAAACATTATTGTATGAAGTCAAAGTAGTTAAGGTTGGACTTGCATTAGTTCTTTAATTGTTTTAATTGAAAGTATAGTTTAGGTTGATATAGCAAATTCAATACTTCTCCGTTATTTCGACTGCTTGACAAGGGTTCTTTTTAAACAATTTGTTCTACAACAACTTACCCCTAAAAATCAATACATACCACTTCTGTTAAGCAATAAAGAATTATATCGTAGACAATATAGAAGAAACTATACCCTGAAGCAAGTACTTGCAAGCAACAAGTATGGTAATAAGTGAGGATATTCAATAGTTTGTAGTCGTCAATATCATGTGATGTAAAGTATTATACAAATTAGAAAGAGTACGAATAATAATAAAGAGGAGAAAAACTAGCAAATTATCCATCACACAAATAAAAGCAATTGTTTAATCTAAGAATTGAGTAATTGATAAAATAAGGACGTGTAGTCTAGCAAATGTCTTGCTTTGACAAAACACATGCAACAAATAGAAAAGGCTGAAAAGATTGTAGTGGCTTTGTTTACGCCAAACAATTTATATGTATTGTTGTATTGGCTAAATGCAATTGCAAGTCTATAATGATTAAATGTTGTCACTGAGATTACTGTAAATGAATCAAACTAACTGTAAACAGGAAAGATACTCATTACGGCCAGTATGTGTTTCATCATGATCGATGAACGAAGTTTCTGCAGTTATGTTGGTATCACGTTTTTTGTCTTGTTGTGTCTTTGTTAGGGAGTGCGTTGTTCTTTCTAAAACACTTCACTTATATGTATCCGCTTTTCAGCCTGTTGTTTGTTTGGCCAAGGAATTGAGATGTTTTCATAACGCCGTTATATATTTTGAAAAAAAGTTTGAAAAGTTTGTCATGATAATTACGATCCTTATTGAATTTGTGCTATTTTATGTCCTTGCTTACAGTCCCACTGCTGCATGGCTTGTGGATGTGATTTTCAATATAATTGTGAACTTAATGCTTATTAATTTATTAATTGTTTTGAGAAATATATTGACCTGTTATGTTTCTTAAACTTACCACAAGCCAGGTAATACACTTAGATTCATTCTTGTCAAATCAAAAGATAAATCCACACCGCCCAAATATGTAACTGTGTATATAACATCACCTGCAAAGACTGCAAAAACACTACATTGGAGAGACAGCACGCACCATGGAAGTGATATTAAAGGAACATCTGAACCCCAACAGAGACTCGGTTATACAAGACCATATAGCAGCCACATAACACACCTTCGACTGCAATATCATAATAATTGTAGGTCGAGAAGATAAATCTTTCTCTAGCAAATACAAAGACGCGATCCACATTTACAAGCAAAAACCTGCCATCAAACGGGACCAGGGAATTGAGAATTAAAAACAGAGTCATTGCGGTAAATTGATCATCTTTAATCAATCATGACTCCAGATAATCTACATTCGAGTCATATATCTATGTTTTGCATTATATAGCTGAAGAGGTGTTTTAATAACAAACATTTTCAAATAACTCCATAATTATTCTCGTCTATTCGACAGATACTTAGATCCTTTCATAGAAAGGAAATGATAAAACTCCATCACTAATAATTTCTTTGAATAATGCTCTTAAATCACAAAGATAAATACTCGGAGTTTTATCTAAGATAGTAGGTTTGTGTAGAAATAACAGAGATGTCATGTTATTGGTCTTATAGTGACCCACGGTTTCATCAATTGGCATCGATCACTTGAGACTAATGAAGCCTTTAGCTATTTGTCCATCTATGAAGAAAATGGTAGAGGATCATTTCCTTTCGAAATCTTCAGCTAAAACAGATGCATACAGATTTGTATCGAGGAATCTATCACTTCGATGGAACATGTGAAACGAAGTAGCAAAATACCTCGAAGTGAGAGATAGCTGGAGGGTATGTTTTCCGAGAGTATGATGACCTCTTAAACTAGTTTTTGTCAAGATCAGTAGTTTTATTTGAAGTGGAGTGGATCATAGTGGAGAGATAACCAATTTATAAGGTCGTTGGACATAAGATCCAACCGTCTTAAAGCGTTATGGTTTCGACCGCAAATAGGAAAACTTAGTCATAGTGAACAATTGTATATCGTGTTCCACCTGTTCACCCAGCAGTATATATAGGTACCTGACTTATAGACTCTGTAAGTTTACTAAGACTAGCGATTAACAGTTTGACACCTTGTACATGTTACATGTATTTTTTAGGTTTACTTTTTACCTGTAAAGGTAAGACGAAATCTTTTTGAGAATTACTCGGAAGTAGTATATCATCGATGCTATTTTCATCATCGACTTGACTTGCATCCCATGGCATATTTTTACGTTATTCACACACCAGCAAAGTTGTAGAGTTTTGTTTGCGTTAACATATATTGAGTTAACGAAGAGATTTAATATCAACAAGATTACTTTTAAACGCTTGCACTATTTATGTGGTACCACTTTAAATAAAATGTTGCAAAACAAACCTACATGACTTCTGGAAAATAATGGGAATGTGGCAGTATTTTCGGAGTACACGTCTGACTGACGAAATAATCAGCTTTGTTAGCACGATTATCATAACAAGTTGAACCGCAAAGTCGGTGTTTTGGATAGCAATGTTGTATTCTTACTCTGCTGCACGAAGTGCATATTGATAAAAAAAAAGTATTGACATAGTATCAGATAAAACAGTATACAACAAGTTAACAGTTAACAATTTGATATTGTATAAATGCAAAATATATTACATCATATTATTAAGTATTCTCAACTTAAGTAATCACATTGTGACATCAATATACATGTAGATAATACATATTTATTTTAAACAATTGAAAATGTTTGCTCTGCTTTGCCATTTGTGTTATCAACATACTTCCACTGACAAACCGAGAGTACTTCATACTACGACATATTATTAGGTCAAGTGTTTGCAACATACATCGAAGCTATTTTTCCATCCATTGACTTGCATATAAATTCGGAGGTATATATTTCAAATGATATATTCAAGCGACGTATATATCTCAGGTAAATTTCATTTCTCCGGCAAATAAAACCAAAAAAATGAAAATATGGAAGCTAATCAAAATTCCTGTTTTGAATTCAAATAAAGTAAATATACAGTTTATAAAGAAATATGTGCATGTTGTGGATCACGAAACCTTTTAAAGTGTTTTAAACAGCAACGTTAGTTCAATGTTGACAATTTTACAAATTTAACTTCATGAACAAATATGATGTTCTCCATTGTAAATTCCACGACAAACCAACATGATTGCTATATCTCAATCTAGGCCGCTCGGCTTTTTGTTCAAAAGAGCGTGTTTAAGAGAAAAGACGTCATGTATGCTGATGCCATATGGCAAATAATAAATACACACAAATATCAGTGAAAAAACATAGTTTTCTTTTCTGAGATTAGACCCGGATTATAAGTTCCTACAACTTCAGAATTGTGATATTTTAATCCCTAGCTGTTTGTTGATAACTGTGGGTATCTCGTCAATAATGTCTTATCTTGTTTGCTTCTTGATGAGGAGCCTACCAAATAGGGGAATATTTTTACAATAATTTTGGATAGTATTGATCTTTAAGGCTTTAGATTCGTTGATATGATAATATTTGCTTTTTTTAAAGTTCAATATCAAATGAATGAATGAATGAAAATGAGTTAATAAATTAATGAAATAATGAATGAATGGATGAATGAATACATGTAGATATGAGTGAATAAATGAATGATTAAATCAATGAATGAATAATTCAATGAATGAATGAATAACTGAATGAATGAATGAATGAATTAATGAAGCAATGAAGGAATAAAGGAATCAATTGATAGAAGAGTACATACATTAATGATTGAATGAATGAATGAATGAATGAATGAATGCATGGAAAGATTAATGAATGAATGAATTAATGAATGGATAGATGAATGAATGAATGACTGAATTAATGAGAGAATGAATGAATGAATGAATGAATGCCTGAATGAATGAATGAATGAATGAATGAATGAATGAATGAATGAATGAATGAATGAATGAATTGAATAAATATGGATGGAATAATATATTTATCATTTAATCAATTACTGCACTTTAGTTTTTTTTCCGCGTTGAACATCAATTCGCTGTATGATCTTAAGTTCTCGAATTCAATAAAGAGTTTCAACACGCACTGGACTAGAGGTAATGGGTGATTAATTCGGCTTCTCTAGAAATATATATTATGCATGAATGCACTGAAAATAAAACCTTTTTGACAGTGGGGTAAGCAACGTCATTATAAACCACTTCATCTACTTTCCACTCAGTTTTAAAACTGATTTGTTTCCACTATTATGAAATATGTAAACCATTTATAATTGAGATATATTAATTAAGTGAACTAAAACTTGTAAGAATGTATATGCAGGTTTCATCCGACTGAATAAAGTAGTTTAATGATGTGGACATTCTCAAATTAAGCATAATGACATACAAGAGTACGGATGGTTGCATACTATTAAACACAAATGCCACATGCTATGTGAAACTTGTAAAAAAAAAACGCATGAAACCACGAGCTCCAATATTTTAGATGCAAATATATTTATCCATTTGGGGCTCGTAGAAATACAGACATAAAACTATCCTCCTCTACCATTGCAAACATGCCATACTCATTAAAAGTTTGAATATAAATGATTTGCGGGAAATAAATAAAAAAGAACAAAATCAGTATAAAAAACAAGCTGACGTGTTGAGCAATTGAAAAGAAATATGTAAATAGTACATGTCTTGTAGTTTTAAAAACATGGGTTCAGAGTCGTGAAAACAGTAGACACAAACTTACTAAAGTGATAAGTACTCATATTAAAAAGAAAGTGACTCTCCAAAAAAACGATATGATTATCAAGAAAAATAAATGTGTTAAATAGTTTAAAATTTACAATATTAGACCCGTTGTTCAAACATGACCACCTGGATCATGACAACCCTATTAATTAGTTGACTCAATCTATTTTATTTCATTATGAATTAATTAACTCTTAAACAGTTGTTGGTATCAGCATCAGATTTTCGCTATCTAAGAATTTTGATACGTTTTTAACATGCTTGTTCTTGATTTATTTTTCAAGGTGTCGCCACAATCGTTTGAATTGGCAAACTCGAAATAGTCTATGTTTAGTAATTTGGATTCTTTACCGCTCAATATTACATACATACTATGCACTATGTATGTCTATTATGAATTCATCAATTTCTCTTTATTTGGATCAAATCTTCTCCTACAAAACTTGTCATCTCGATTTCTCTGCTCTAGCACGTCAATATCCATGCCATGTTAGCTCAAACATTCATCATCGCTCATCCTCAGTGCTATCTCTATTCACGTGTTATTTGTAAATATTTGCCGGGTTGACCTTGGGGTTCGTTTGCTCTGCCAATGTTGGAGAACTTTTCATTGGAATGGTCAGCGTCTATTTAGCTCATTGATCCGGTGTATTTCGACAGGCTTTGAGGGAACTCCACGGTCAATTTGAATATGACTATGTCAGTCAGTTCAAGATAACTTATATCAGATTATATATCTTGACTTCATCCTATGTTGACTATTTGCGTGACAAACTATTCCATAAATAGATTTAGTCCACCTTCCATAACATGACTTGAATATAAAAGATGCTGGTATGAATATGTACTTCACTCATACAGCAGTTTATTTGCCCGTTTTGCCCTACAACAAAATAATTTACGAAAGAATTGAAACATGCTAACTGAAATAACGTGAGCACTTTCATAGAAGAGTTGAGATGTCATAAATCGATAAGTTAATGAGCTATTTTTTTAAAAGTCTAATATTTTAAGCGACTAGAGGGGTAATCATAAACAAGACACAACATAAATCTGAAATTGTCTTAAAGAAAGACAATTGCGATAATTAAAACATTAAGTATTTTTTAATACGTTATTCTTACTTCTAGCCTAGTGCGTGTTGATACTCATTATTGAATTTGAAATACAAATATTAATAACAGTCATACCTTTGTGTTTGTCAGTGTGCTTAATATTTCTACAGCGTAAGCTTTGTTTCTTTTTGGTATATCGGAAAGTGTTAAAAAATAAACCATTTGCAATAAGATTACTACTTCCTGGTCGAGTTTCTATACATAATATTGCAAACTCGTTTTATATCGATGTGTGATTATTAATTAATACTTAAAAGGTTAAAACTGTATTATTTTGAGATTAATGATGACAACAGATGATATTGTTGACCATAAGAAGAGAAATTACATGTCATGTATGCTAATTCTACTCAATTCATGAATGTCGATTATCAAAGAAACCCCATCTCTATACGTATATTTTGTGATTTAATTATAAGCACAGAAAGTAGTTAAATAAGGTATAAGATATGTTATTTCCTGTCTGCAAAACATTTAGCTGCCAAATAAACAAACACAATTATAATGTGTTTCACTTAAAATGTCCTAATAACACATGTCCGGCTCAATCAACATAGATATTACTGCGTGGCTTATAGCCTCTCGACCGTTAGTCTCGACAGTTGCTATCGCCGGCGGGATCTTATTAACTGCAGTGCAAAATGATACACTCGTAACTTAAGATTTTGGTGGCGTGAGAGCTGCAAGTGAGCCAGTCCGGAGTCCTGTCAGATCCCTCAAAACCGCAAAATTATATGGTAAAATATGATGACGTTAAGCTACACTTGGGCCACCGCTTAATGTGTAGAGATGATCCAGGAGTCTTGGTGATATTCAAATTGATATTAACATAAATACGCTAACATTATATACTAGCGACTTCGTCACATCGTCGTTACCCGATTTCCTCATAGAGAGACGAAAAAGAAGAGATAATTCATTCCCCACTAAGGTTCCAATGCAGAAGTGTTGTAAAAAAAACAATATGCAAACCTCAGGCGCTTCGCGCCACAGCTCGAATAAGTTAATGAAGAAAAAATAGTCCAAATGGCAATATTTCCAAATGATTTTAATGCCTGAATGTTATTAAAAAAGGGTCTCATAAAAAAGTAAGTGTTTTTGTTATAGCTAGAAA
>JAUUEB010002242.1:0-26897 GCA_032362205.1 Clione limacina
AGAGAGAGAGAGAGAGAGAGAGAGAGAGAGAGAGAGAGAGAGAGAGAGAGAGAGAGAGAGAGAGAGAGAGAGGAGAGAGAGAGAGAGAGAGAGAAACCTCTTGAAATATCGTCATGATCATGTTTGTCTTACTTACAACAATCCAATAGACTTGACTATTGTAGTAAAAATTTAAACCAAAAATATCTTGCTATAAGCTCTGAATTTTAAAAAAAGGACGAAGACGGTTGATGATGCTCTCTGGTTTTTCTACAGCAATGATCAATTCTTTTACCATCAAAGTCTTAAATCTTATTCATAGAGTTTCCTCTGGACGAAAACACCTCTTACCCAAAGGCACTCTAATGAATACATCATATAAAATGCCTATCAGTGAAAGTATGAGTAAAAGACAGAAACTAATCATAATTGTCAAGAATATGAGTAGGAGAGACAAGTTACATTGAGACGACTAGACTTGAGACGGGTCTTGAATTAGTGTCAATCTCTGTATGAGTGCTACGGACTATCGATCTCTATGATTTTGTCTACGCTTAGCTGATCAGTATCTCTCCCAAATTATAGGATTCCATTAGCCAATCTTGTGTTCTCATTTTTTTGTTCTGACACCATTACTTTACTGTAATTTGAAAAAAAAACTACGTGTTCCCTGGACTGCTAATTTTAAACTAGAGTTTTCCTTAGTGCAGTTCTTTGTCACATGATATGTTTTACACTAATCATGTTCTTTCTATGATTCCGACTATTGTTTGTCTTACTTACTTTACTTTAGTGTGCCGTCCCTTCTAAGGGACTGACGGGAAACTTTTCGCCACAGATCAGGATCTTCTGTCATTAAAGTGCATTCTGTCAGACTGCGTCCAGACCATGCCTTGATGGCATACGTCCATGTTGTTTTTGGTCTACGTCTTTGTCGCTTTCCATCCATTTAACCTTCTAGAGTTTCTTTCTAAATTCTTTTGTGTCGTTTGATGTGGCAAAAAAACTTATTTTTCTTTTCTTTATTGTGTCAATCAGTTGTCTACTGGTGTTCATCAATTTGAGAACTTTTACACTTGACATTTTCTGTTTCCAGATGATCTTCATGCGCCGTAATAACCACACCTCGCAGGCCTCTTATTTCTGCTCTAGTGCCTTAGTGATTGTCCATGTTCATGATCCATATAATAGTATGGAGTAAATAATGTGTAACACGTGTTTATTTATTCAGCCCTATTATATCGTGTCGTCTACAGTTAATGAAGGCAAATGTCATGAACTCAAAGACATGTCTTATTCAATGAGCTTGTTTAGAATTCAAACTATATCACTCAATGATCTAATAACATAAGTATTGTATATCTTCCATAAGTCGCACATATACCATTCTGTTTAAATGTGTTCTCGGATTTTATGATATACTACGTTTTTTATTGTACGAAAACTTCCTTTTAAGTCTTTTAGTCTAAGGGAGGTTGTGTGACAAAAATATGCAATTTATTTATTATGCATACGAGATGTTCCGTGGTCAAACCTGGTCGGATCGGTACATGTGTCCTGCTTCTTATTCTGGTGCTATCTGGACCCGTATTTTCTATTGAGAAGGTCTTCAAATAATTTTTTCTATTTTCGCTCTTCTATTTTCTCTTCAATCATAAGGTTTTTTCTCCCAAATCTACTTCCCTGGTCAGAAGTATACAAAGTAAAGATAAAAAACAAGACATAAGACAACTGTCAAAGATAATAGAAAAAGCAAACTGTCAGACGTCAGAGAGTAGGATGGAGAAAGCCCCAAATGGGTGATTATGAAAGAAGAATAGTTAAGTCTCCACCCAAGTCGAGTCACCATCGCCTAGGGACTCCATATTTGTACGTCACCAGAAAGTATAACATAAAGAGAAACCTGAGGGGTCGTCTCTCGGTCTATCATTTTGTACTGAAATCATTGTTGGATTGTGTATTTCGATGTTGTTTTCACTTTGCCTGAAAGATGAACTATCGATCAAATACGCCCTTTATCCATATACAACACACCTCTGCTTCAATAGAAACAGCTCATTTTTTTGTATATACTTTGTGAAGTTCATATTCTCACTCTCTCTTTTATTCATTTTTCTTTTATGATGATTCAATTTGTATAAATTCTCGTTTGTTTTGCTTTTTTTGTTTGATTATATATGCTACAAATGAGGTTCAATGTAACTTGTCCGTACCTCATATGTTGTTCAATCTGTTATTATCCGATCTTCTTTAAGTATTTCAATAATTATGGCATCCAAAGCTTGACATCACATATTTCATATATTATGTGTGTTCGATGATCATGATGACTCGTGAATAGAAAGCACACGCTACAAATATATTGAATTAACACTTTAACCATTAAAAACACAACAAAATATATTATCAATAAATCTTTAAATAAACTCCTAAATAAAAAAGGGGTAAGTATGAATGTGTTAAAACAAAGACAATTTGCCATAATCAATCAAATAGTCCAATCTATGGCAGTCCATGTACTGTTTCTGCCAGATTATGACTTAGCGGGGGTCCTACTCCCTACCCCGCAAGAATAGGCGCTCATAGGTGCATATTTATTAACTCATTGGGGTCTATTAAAACGGCTGTTGCGGTCGTCAATTTAACGGCAAAAATCTTATAGGAAATTAATCAACATAGACACTTATCGACAGCTGTTACGTGAATGAAATAATAAGAACGAAAACAAAGCACTTAATCGACAATTACATGAAAATATTATCGCTAATGATCGATAACTGGTTTCTTTCAATGTAAGCAATAAATAATCATTTGGAAACTTGACAATTTCGCCCAAAGCTATAAAAAGAACAATACTTTATTGCATGAACTTAAGAGAAAATTCCAATAACGCTGTTATTTTCTTTTCTCTTATTATGTAAATAACGAATCGACAGATCTGAAATTGCTTTTTTCATTAATAATCATTTGTATCGATTCGCCTCGTTAGGTATTATATAGTCAATAAATACCTCTGATCCCTGGATGGGGTAATAAGAGTAGAGTCAATGAGCTAATAAACCACTGCCTCCATAATAAGTGGTCGTTACCTCAGTAACACACTAAGTAACAGTTTACACCGTGACGTAATCTTTGTGATCTAATTCTTAACTATGTCGATATGCACGCCAAGTAAACAAAACAGGCATCAATAGCCAATAAATGAGCGTTAGTGTGTCTACTGGAATTTACAAAAGTTGTCTCTACCTGTATAAATGAGCTTCGCGTTATGTGTGTCTTCTGTAATTAAAGTGTTTGTTTCTACCTGGCTGGCACGTCATTGGCTATTATAATGGCATCATTCCTCTTCAGCAGACTTAACAAGCAAACAAAAACTCACGTATTTGTTTTTCGCCTCTTTAGCCATCGAGTGCCTTTGTTCACGCCCCAGAACAATCTCAAACAATTTTAAAGCAGATCAACCCGTTTTGTTCTTTTTAATTCGAGTTTCCAGGCTATTTTTAAAATGTCTTGTGCAAAAACAAGACATTTCGTAATCCAAGCAGTTGGCACAAGAGTGTTTCTGATTGATTTAGTGTCACGGCGTTGGCATCATTTCCCTTTAGAAAACTAACCATAAAAAATCACAAGCACATGTTATAATCTTTCGCCTCCTTAGCCTTCGTGTGCCTCTTTTCACGCCCTAAAATAATCTCAAACCAATTTTAAGCCCATCGACAGTTTTCTCCATTTTATTTAGGTTTGCAGGCTAATCTTTAAACGTCTTACGCAAAAACATGAAATGTTATAATTCAAGC
The DNA here is from genome assembly GCA_032362205.1 of Clione limacina. NCBI lineage: Eukaryota > Metazoa > Mollusca > Gastropoda > Pteropoda > Clionidae > Clione > Clione limacina. The sequence continues at coordinate 3,777 of JAUUEB010002242.1, forward strand.
AGTTGGCACAAGATTGCATCTTATTGATTTATTGTCGAGAGGCGTTGTCAGCTAAGTTTAATATTTTTAATAAGTACGTGTATTGCGTAGAGCCACATCTAAATACACGAACTACCTTAGTTATTATTATATATTTTCCGTTTTTGTAGCCAAGGTAAACATGGTATTTTTCTATTTAAGAAAACAAGACAATTGATTTCTGACTTCTTCAATAGACGGGCGAGAATATAAAGATCGTGAACTTTTGTGTGTGTATTGATTATCCTACTCAAATTATGGCCCTTTTTTAATATTATATGTTTTGTTCATCAGTAACCCACATAAGCCTGACATCGACAAAACTAAAACTGAATAAGTATCGATTTTCCTTCTTTCTGTAACTATAATTAGTTTCTGGATGTAATTATAAATAAGGTCGCAAAATAATTTGTACAAACGTGTAATCGACTTCCAATGCTTGTGCTGGCTAGAATCACTGTCAAATAAATATGAGTTTTATAAAAACTTCTTACATAACTAAAATATGGATTTAAGTTTTACATTACTCTAAAGTCTCTTTTTTATGTGTTCGTGGTTCCACTAAGTTACTTCGCGAGGGAATTATTTTCAAAAGAGGCTTATTTTCACGACCCAAATCACAAACAGTCTAAACATTGCTACTGTCTTATTACTGTCTTATTTTGAAGTTGTTGCGTTGTTTCTTGATATAAACACCACTTTAATAATAGAATGTATACAATTTCAAGGCAAAAGAGGACTTCTTTCTTCTGAGTCTAAGAGGGACAGATAGATTTTCTTTTCCCCAAGGATTTTCGTTAGTTTTCTTATTTTGACCAGGCACGTAGCCAGGGGGACATAGGGGAATGCCGTACGTAGTATTTTTAACTCATTTTAAATTTTGTTGCCGCTTTGCGGCCATTGATTTAACCAAAAAAAAATGTATATCCCCCTTTTTAAAATCCTGGCTACGCGCCTGATTTTGACTCATAACATTTCTGCTTAGATTTATGGTAGCAAATTGCCTTTTTCTGACGAGATTTGGTCCTTGCAAAGATTGAGTCTTTGTGATAAAAGGGCTTTAACGTTTTCAAAACACGATGAGGTCATATGAAAATTAAGCTGAAGCACTACAAAATTTCCGTCTTGAACATCTTTTGATGTACAATATCTCTCCTTTCAAGCATTTAATTCAGTTTGTTTGTTTGTTTGTTTGTTTGTTTGGATTTTATATTTTGTTTTCGTTCACTGATATCAACTCATGCGAAGTCATCTTGGTCGTGAGTAAACCGAGAGTACTGGACTTGCGTTTACCAATGCTTTACACTCTCTTATTTGAATATCATCGTGCATCCCGTCACCTAGAGGATGGCGGCTGCCCGAAATTCAGTGGACATTGTCATTCGTACTGCTGGTTTGACATTTTAAAACATATGCATGGCATCTGACAAGTATACTACTACAATAAAAGGCCAGTGAAGCCCTAGCTAACAGCTATAGCCTACGAAGAGAACTTCAGTTATATCTAAGCAGAAAAGAAACTATACCCCTCAGGCTTTAATTTAGTAATGTCGGAAGAATAGACTTTGTCCGGTGACCGGAAACCCCTATTTTTTCTATATATTTCGGTATCTGCTATATTTGTTCTAGGGCTTAACTTAGAGTATGTATAATGATGGGATGGGAATAAGTCTATTATTTTTTTATTATTATGTTGCTGGTTTCTTCACGTTTCTCCTTTCTTTATAAATTTCTTGTGTGTTATAGCTTATTTTAGAGGGCTCCGATTATTTCACCATATATCAACTGACTCGTTCTCTTTCTTGCTCAGTAAAGAATATTATATGACTCAAGTAATGTACGTTATAGAAACAAAAGTATAATTGTGTTTAATCTGAAGACAACCACGTGACTAAATTGTTCTCATCGTTACCTACCATACTCATGATCGATTATTGAATGAGCAATGCTCATAACGAAATGAGTACTCACTTCTTATATCATCTATATAATGTGCTGAAATTGAAATGTTTGTGACTATTTGTGACCAAAGCGCACATTAATGTTTGTGCGTTCATTCTGTTTTTGGATTATTTAACATCAGACCAGCACAAAAATAATAATTCCGATGGAGCGTCGGTACAGTTTTCAACCTCCTCTAAGAAAAGAAAGTATTGATGAAGAAAAGGCTGTGCTTTGCGATCCTGGGCGACGTAGCAGTGTTTGTAACAATCTCCCCAAGAATCGTAGCTGGGTCTACCGTTCTAATCTGGTGCCAGACTCTATAAGGGGAAGATCTTCATGGGATGTGAATATGGGTCGACGAGATTCTGAAAAAGGAGTTGGATTGAAAGGAATAACTCTGCGTAAAGGATTATCCGATGATGTTAGAAACTATTGGTTTGAGAGCGATTCTCAGCGACCTTGGTGCAACGCAGACGTAGACCCGAGTGTCTTCCCTTCAGAGAAACGCCTCTGTAAGTGGCAGACGGTTGACCTTCAGGGAACTAGAGAACTTGTTGGAGGTGATCTTGGAATCAAAGGGACACGGCCAATCGACCTTCGTCAGGGGAGAGAATGTGTTCTTCCACGAATTGGTTCCAACTCATTGAATCCCTTTAGGGGAAGGTTAAGTCGCATGAACTCATTTGAGTTCAGTGAACCTGACGGGGCAGGAAGTAGGCGAGAAAGTGGAGACAGCATTCGCAGTGATAAGTCTTCCGTCAGATTCACCCTCACTGTTGGAGATTCGACCGAATACGATACCACCACAGATGTTATCGTTGTTCATGCGGGACAGGATGATGATGAATGCAGCACTAGCATCTTGTGCCCCTCTGTGGACGACGATGATGATGGCAGTAATAGAAACTTATCCCCCTTTGTGGACGATGATGATGAATGCAGCAATTGCACCATGTGTCCGTCTGTGGACGATATCAGACGTACCTCTGTTATTCCTCAAGTAAATCTTACCAAAGAACAAAGCAATTATGAGAAATTCCTAGATATCGTTAGCAATCAGAATATAACTTCATCACCTAATTTGTTGGGAGGAGATATGAATCTAGAACAGGGTCAATCAGTTCTGAGGTCAAAGTCGTGTGAGATGCTTCGCTCTGATGAAGAGTCTGGGCCAGATATAACGATCTGGGAGAGACGTAAACAAGTTGGTCGTACTTTCCAACCCGGAACGCGGCCAATAATGCTCAACATCAATGCTACAGATGATATGAACTTTGGTGATCACCCAATGTTCAATACCCAGTTTGCAATATCTAGTCTGAGCGAGTCGTTTCTTTGTCAGGATGACATGAACCTCAGTTCAAGCCGGAAGACAAGTACCGGAAGTAACTCAAGCAGAAATAGGGCGAACAGTAGAAGTGAAAAGTCTGATTCGAAACTTCAGAAGCCAACTAATTTATGGGGTCTGACGAGGAAAATCTCCGTTAAGAGGGTAATGAATGTTACCAAGGAGGAAAAAAGTGATAAAAAGGAAAACGATGGTGATGAACCGAGGTAAATATAAAAGTAAGATAAGATAAATGTGTTGTACTCGTTCACTTATTGTAAATCAGAGTCTGTGGTCAGTGTTGCTATCAATAATTCACATTTTATTTAATGTTGTTTTCGAACAAAGGTTGCTTTGATAGTTTAACATTAAAAAGATATTTTCACAGTTGTACCCATATTATATCTAGATTTGATAATTTTTATATGACCAAGAGTGGAAAGAAGAGAAGTTGACAGTTTGGAATTGTATTGGACCTTAAATCAATATCCAATATGAATGACGTCATGTCAGCTATTTGTCCAGATAGTAGCCTTTTTATCGTGACTACGCCAAGCCATGTTTGTAGACATCACTTTCAGTGAGCATGTGGCTAGAATCCATTCAATGTCCAGACGATATAACTACCTGGTTTTTGTTGGCCCTTTCACGTAAAAAATCCGCCCCATTTAGAGAACAAAACACATACCTTCCCACACAATAATATAATTGACGTCAGACATTACTTATAGCATAGTCGTGATATATGTGTAATTACCTTACTTACGTTGGGATGAAAAACATAGCGTAGCTATGTTGTTTGAACGTGCTTCCACTGGTACAAATATATGACTATTTGTGAAAAGTCATAAATATACTTACCCAATCATCTCACATAGATACGACATAATGTTGTATAAGAAATATAATCACGTGAAAGTCAGTAAGCTATGCATATTTGATGATAAAGAAATCATGTAAAAAAAGGTGAGAAACACTTGATTACATTGATGATGACCTTACTTGGTGAAACCAAAAAACGTTGGACATATTTAAGCTCTTTCAATCTATTTGTCAATATTATAATATTTTGCATTCTTTACATTTTGACCTGGTGTAGGGATATGTGAATGTGCCTGACAGGAACTTGGTAAATACGTTGTAAGAGTTCAATGCTCAAATGTATATATGCAATGCACAATTCATGTTCCCATTAGTCCTAAATGTAAACAAAGAACATCGATTTCAGATTTTCTTTATATGGAAACAATTCAATCACTTGAATCTGTAACTTCTTAAACTGAATACTGAATCAGACAATTGATTTTATTGACGCAAGTTTCGATGTGAGTTAAGGAGCGATGCATGTTTTATATTGCTCTCAATTAACAAGGAACGATATAGAGAGAGATATACTAGAAAATATCCGACCTAATACAAAACATCTTCTTTTCTCTAAAAGCTCTGACTACTTAGATTAATGGACTTAGTTGCCATGAGACTGAGTGTGAATCTATCTAATTGATCAGATACGAAGCAAATAGTTGACAAAGAAACGGCTAGTATTTCTATTTTATTTGAATGCAAGCACTTTGACTATTATCCTGAATGTGTGAGCCCACAATTCAATACAGAAAATAAAATGATCATATTTGAAAACTGAGCTCTTATACATCCCAAGACAAGATCGCCTGTACTAACTATGAACCTAGAAGTTAACAGTAGAGATGTAGACATATTTATCTAAAAAAGCACTTCTGGTGTTAACATTTGAGTGAACTAATTTGCTTGTTAAAGTCACGTAAGCTTAAACCAACCGCATGGGAACTATGTGTTGCAATCCGTTCAATGTCAAATGCTACACCTAATAGACTAATGTGGCGGTTGAGTTAAATATAAGAAGAGTATCAACATTCTTATATCATCTTAAGTGATGATCCTTAAGATCGTAGACCAACTAATGATGTTACTTTCCCGTGTGTCCTGGTTTGCCCCTGTTAAAATTGGGTGCTGATTAAGATAGACTAGTCTCTTGTCAATCCTGCCTATTCGACGTTTTCTTAAAATGTTAATTAACTGCAGTTTGTTGAGGAAAACAAATACATAAAGCTGCACACACCTGTGTGTAATTTGCATGCGTAGTATACTGAAAGTACTTGGTGATTCAAAAAATAGACAACCCCGAAACGGATTAACTCAAAAAGAACTTGCAGGAACTGTGGACAACTGTAACAATATTATCTTAAACGGGTGAAGTGTGGTACATGTACGATGTGCAGTTGTTAGCAAACCCTAAAATTAATTGGGTATCAGAAAAAAAATAGATGATAACGAAATTGTGTTTTCATGCGTTGAAATAGTAAACAAAGTTGCCATATTTATCAGATAAGTCTTAGTGTTGAATGATATTTTTCTTGTTATTCCTCCCGTTTCCTTTGAATAATACATTACCTTGTGAAGAGAACTCCGAAGTCATGCTTTTTTTTACACAGGCAGGTTTCAGTTTTAACTAAAAAAAATATTTAAGGTATGTTTAAATCATATTTTTGTAAATGAAGGTCACATTTCAATATTACAACTATCCTTTTTTATAACCATTCTAATTCGGTTGAGAAGTTATCTTTTCATCGGGTTTGGTATGGGTAAAGTTTGCTGAGCACGCCCCATAAGACTCTTCTAAACCTCATCATAATGATTGTAGGATGTCTAGGCACAGAAAATTGATGGAATAATATCATGCACGAACTTACCTTTAGGAATTGACCAATAATTATAACACAATGTATTTGTTCATTAAATGTAGAGTATCATCGACGTGTTTTTGGTTAGATTCATTGTACGTATTATATCATGGATACCGCATTTATATTTTTTTAAATATCAGATGAATGGAGTAGTACTGCGTTATTTTAGAGTTAGTTGTGTTATTAATAATTATTCCCTCTCAGTTAGAAGAAATAGAAAAAGTATCTGCATCCAAAGTAAAATATATTCCGAATAACCGTTTGCCCTCTTTTCCATTACGCCTTTCTTCCCTGGCGTCTTTGAACACAAAATATATATTTTTGTAAAGAAAAAAAAATAAAGAAGGGACATCATTTTTATTAACTCCAAACAACAATGAAAACATCCGGTACTTTATCATTGACATCGATGAACTTCCACCCTGGTCTCAGTCAAACGTCTTTCTGTTTGTTGGTATCATTACACAAGTTACGTCATACTTGTGTTTTCTGGGTGCTTAGACGGGGTCATATCAGTGAATTATCGAAAAACGTGATGATTAGGAAATGGCTTAGGTATCGTTTCAAGTTGGAATGAAATATCGTGTGACGAATAGTTAGGATGAAAAGAAACTTGACACTTGATTTCAGATGGCGTTGTCCTAGCATTGTTTAAAACATTTATTCATAAAAACTATTTCTTTGTTAACTGCATTGAATTCTGAATAAGTCTTGATGCATCCGATGACTTTTTGCAGTAAGAACAAGTTGGTTTGAATTTTTAATTCAAATGTCAAATTAGTATCATTATGATCGATATACTCTGGCGATAACCCATCTGTTAGGACAGCTCGGTGATTTAATCTCTTTTACTTTCGGGCACATCTGTCCCTTGTCAATGTTAAGTGTGGCAAGGCTTCTGTGTCTCTTTCCGTGATTATGGGTATTATTCGGGAAGGGGATTGATGTAGGGGGAAAAGGGGGTTTGTGGGTACTAGTAGGTTATAGGGAGGATATATTCGTGGATTTTACCCTGCAATATAGTTAATCAGTTTTACCCTCTTATTTGCTTGTGCTTTTTCTTAATTATGACAAAAAAATATATGATGTCATACGATACTTAACGAAAACTCTCCATTTGTGTTAAATCAATATTTTCCCTTTCCAAAACATTGTAGAGCGGAACTTGAGATGACCAATCTGACCAATCAAATTAGATGACAAAGAAGCTCGAGATACGTCATGGAAATTAGTTTAGGCCGTAATGGTTGCTTACATTAGGGAATTTTCTTTAATAGTCTTTTCAAGTTTATTCCTACATATATTATCCAATGTGTGAGTGTTCTGACAAAAGCTCAAGGCCTATGAATAGGGTTAAAAATGTATTTATAGCTAAAATGTTTGAAATTATGGCACATACAAACACACGCTTTAAAATTACACCAAGAAAAAAAATCTTAAATAACTGAAAATATGTCAAATTTTACATTTTCTGACAGCGTGTCAACGTAAGTCATTTACGTCCAACGAATGTACAGTTGTCTAGAGTTCCCAGAGAACCCTTGTAGATTTGTAAAAATAATTTCACATACAACCAAGAATACACTTTAATACTCCTATTTTATCTCTTTTCAGACGACGACCGGATTTGTCCATCTCTGTTTTTGATCTATGATTATGACTAGTGGTGGTGTTTCAGGTATAAAAACCGAATCCTCACTGCGAATTGCAACTTTGAATGTGAAAGGATTCAGAACAAAAAAAAGAAACTTTCCACTTCGATGAATTTATTAAAAAAAAAAAACTAGATTTAATTGCTCTGCAAGAACCCATTTTTAGGTGATTTCGAGGAAAATAAATTATCTTGTCGTTTAGGGGGAGGGGGGAAAATTTCACTGTAGTTTTATACTGACTTATAAAAGTAAAGGTTTAACCATGTTATTTCATTCTCGTTTTCAGGATAAGAAGATTAATCTTGTGTTTAAATCTGAACGACTATTAATATCTTCTGTCTATGTTGACAAAGAGCTAATACTTATTGTTACCGTTTATTGTCTATGTGAAAATAATGACACAATCTTTTTTTTGGTTGACTTCCAAAGAAAGATCATGCATCACCTAATTGATGTTAACTCATGTAACATAGTTTTCCTTGGTGATTTAAACATTGCTTTATCTAATATATATGTTATTTCAGGTGCACCACATGAAGCGGAAATCTGTCAAGCCTTTAATACTTTTCTACAAAGTGAGAAACTTATTTACTCTTGGAGATTAATCCTTTCCAAAGAGAAGTAATTTATTTGGAGCAGGTCCAGTCCACCAACAGCTCGACGTCTTGATTATATTTTTGTTGGTGAGTTTATTTCTGCTTACATAAATAACTCTTCTATAAAAACTGTAGGTTTTACTGTTCATCGTCTCATTTCAAGCAAGCCTTATTTTATAATTGGAAGCAACGAATTTATACAGAACTGTGTAAACTCGGAAAATGGTAACGACGAGATTAATCCTTTATTGGTAAAATTCATATTTTAAAAACTTTCTGTTTATCACAATTCAACTTCCTTATGCAAAGCATTGTTATCCCAAAACATATTTTAGACCAAGTTAACACAATTCTCTTTACTTTTCTGTGGAAGAAAAATATAACAATAAGAGAGCCTTTGAAAAGATAAAGCGTAAAGTGATGACAAATGACTTTCATGATGGAGGTTTGAGGATGATTGACATTCACAACCACCAGACGTCTATAATGCTGTACTGAGTAGATGAACTATTATCTTCCAAACAAAAAAATTGGAAAATAATAGCAATACACTACTTTAATGAAGTAAGGGGTAGATATTTCTTTAAAAGTAAATGTAACTCTAACTCCGTAAAGGTTTGCAAAAGGTCCCACGAGTGTTTGAGGGAGCAGCTTTATGCAACTTGGTGGATCACAATGATGACCCGAAAGAAAACTAAACGTATCTGAATGATCCAATCTTCAACAACAGAAATATCTTATACCACAGTAATACCCTTTTTCTTCTTAGCTACATTAAAAGAAATATTATAGATGTAAACCACACCAAAACTGATGGAAGGTTTTATCGCTTGATGAAGTTACAGACAAATTTGTACAGTATTGTCGACGTTTTCTTGATTATGAACTTTTAGTTAACTCCACTAAGAACTACATTAGGAGTGATCAAATGAACACTCAAGAGCACTTTTTGTTCGAAGGTACACAAGTTGGCAATCACGGTAGAAAGTTCTACTTTGGGCAGCTTTATGTAGCTGAGAACGCAGTATGTAAATCGTTATTGGAACGAAAATACGGAATAAATATAGGTAAAGAACATTGGAGTATAATTCATGAACTAAAGGAAACACTATCAGAACTCTGTGTTGGAAACTAGTTCATAACATATATCCAACAAAGATACCACTTCACAAAACGAAATTACCTCCATCGTCAAACTACAAATGTTGCACTGAGAGGGATTTCATTAAACATTTCTTTGTTCTTTGCACACAAAAACAGCTTCTTTGGGATGAAATATCAAAAGTTATAAAAGCATCGCTTGGTTTTACAATATCCTTTGATGAAAGTTGGTTCTTTTAGGAACTCATTCACTTCCTACAACCAACAACAAAATAAGATACAAAAATAATCTTTCAATAACCATTCAAGTATGGAAAACCAAGGAACGTTATTGAAATTTACGAAACCGAAGCAGAAACTCAGGAAACTATGGCCACGTAATGACTAGCATGGTTTGCTTCATATTCCACATAGATAATTTATATCTTATCAATTATGATCTCTCTGTTGTCTCTACGGCCTGTATTAAGGTCCTCAATCTCTTTGGAGAAGTTGCAAAGACTTCAAGACACTGTGTGTAGGTTTTGCTGGGCTTATTGTTTAACGGCACATTCTTATCCCCAGTAACAGTTATTTGTCGGATTATTTGCTGTTATTTTGGTTTTGTCCTCTTTATATTATTTTTTTTCTACAATAGTACTCTCAGAGTGATAATACGTTCTTTTCCCCTGTTTCCTACGCCCCCGTTCTCTTGTCACGTTCGATTTCGTTTACGCAAGATTGCGGAGGTAGTGTGGTTTTTAAGGATGAGAGCATAAGTTCTTTTTGTAATATTTGTCTAATACTTTCTTCTCTAAAATGTTATCGGAGTCATGATTACTCGAGTGAAATATGTGTTTGCTGCTTTGTTGAATTGATCAGTTCATGTGCTGACTTGTAGTTTAGCTTATCAGTAGGTTTGTTGATAAGCTCGATTGTTCAGTTGGTTATTTGATCAATGACCCAGCTTCTATTTTTACAGCAGGAATGTTAATACACCAAATCCCTTCCGTTGAGTGCTCTTCCAAGGGAGCGCTCAGTAGTGGCCTTATCCCGGCAACTATGCTTTCAGTTGATTTATAAAATATTATTTGATGCCTGGTGTGAAACAAATATAACTATGATCTCAAAATTAAAAGATGGATATACAATATAGGCATATATATTTATATATCACATGTGTAAGACGAAAAGGTCCCACATGTACAAATACACGCCTTCCGTATAAGCTGAGTGTACACGCTGAATGTCAGAAAAAGCTGGTCTCAACGTGGTTGAATAGCCAGTCTGATTGGGATTTACCATAGGCGAGACATGCCATAGTGTAGTCCGTGAGGTGATTGCATTATAGGCACGCTACACTGTCTTTTTTTATTACCCAAGTCAAAGCGCACAGAGCATTCAAGTGTAAGTTTTAAGTTTAACTTAGAGCATCAGGAATATATCTATGATATTCTTAAGGTAGTACAGTAAAATGAAGAATCATACATAATTTGTGAGTAATAGAGACAAGAACTTTATTTACGAAGCAAAAACCAAAGGAAAACACCCAGTATTTTAAACATGAGCTTTGAACTTCACTTAGGTAACAGTTATCACATATACATATATGTCATATAAACGTAGGTTAACCTAAGCAACCTGGACAATCCTAACACAAGATACGGTGGCCCAGGAGCATGCATCACATGCTATATTCCAGTGTCATCCTCAGCTGTCCCAGAGCGCTTTGCGTTGTCGTTGGTTTTGTATCCTTTTCATCAAGTAAGATCCCGTTTCGTTGACGCAAAAAATTGTAGAGAGTTTATTATATTATATAATTATGGTAGTACTATAATGGTTTAACACATACAGGGTCTTTTGATACTTTAGTAATACAGCATTTAAACTGGTAGGGTATGATGCAAGATAACCGCTGAGCTTCATATTTTATGACACTATGAGCTCTTTGATGGCTGTTTTGGAACTATACCACAAGAGATTCTGATAGTTGTTGATATACAGGCAGTAATTTTTAACATTATCCTCTTTCTAACATTGTGTTACTGCTTCAGCTTTGGTTTTGACATTACGGGGTCAATTCCACTAAATAGAAGTATTAAAACTGTTAAAATGAGAGACATTAAAAAGATTCCGTACTGGAAGAAGAAAAATAGTCTGATAGTAACAAAATGTCTGGTATGATATTATAAAATATTGTTGTACAGGATAATGTTTAGAATTATGTCATCGTTTTTCAAGTTTGGCTTTCCAAGGGAAAGGGGGGAAGGTATCAAAAGACCTAGTATATAAAAAAAGAAATAACAATTGTAGTGTTTAAAGTCTTTGAAGACAAACAGTAGGGCGGATCTTTGGTGCACTTTTTTCCTGAGATTTTAAGTCGTGGTTGTTTTTTGATGTAGTTGAGTACGCTCGACAGGAAAAACATGCACTTAATTTATTTTTGGCCAAACAAAATTATACACTTTATTATCAACTTTGAAACTTCGGTGAGTTAAGATTTGGATTTAATCTAACCCCTCTTGATAAACGCTTATTTGAACTTTTTAGAGGATGATTTGCCATTTTTCAATAGAACAGTCAAAGAATAGTTACAAGAAGACACGTCCATTATTTCTTTCAAAGGATAACATGTTGCGAAACTGTTTAAATAGCATTGTTTATGAAGATAGTATCTAACGGATATTTCAAATGGCAAAAATCATAGTTTCCTTAATCTGAATTGTGATGCATATTATCATTGCCCATCTTGTCGTATTATTAAAAACGTCTTTATTATTCATTATTTTTCGGAATCACCATTATTATCATATTTTTTCAGCGACAGTACTACTTACTCACATATTTGCACCAAAAAAACTGGCACTGCCTGCGAGATTATTAATTTTCATAATGCATAGGCAAGTTATAGATGACGTGTTAATTGACTTTCAGTGGCGTGTATTTACTAGATAAAATAAACAATGTATATACAACCAATAGCCATCACACTATTTTCTGTTAACTGATCTTAAAATATTCACAATATTTTATTGTTGTTTACAAAAAAGTATAGCTGCATGAAACGAGTAGACACTTTTTTGAAAGTAGGGAAGGTTAACGTCCTTATTAGTCTACCAAGCTACTTTGATGTTTGGATCAACGAGAAACAAAAGTAATAGTTTATCGACAGTGTTAAGCAAAATACAAATACAACATAATTACTTATTTACTTTTATAAGACCCTTGGTTACACTACTACAAACAGAACAATGTAATTTGTATTGTTCTGTTTGTTGTAGTGTACAGAGGGTTTTTATAAAAGTAAATAAGAAAATTATTTGTAGACATAAACTTGCCCAGATACAAATTTATTTCTTACAAAAACAGATATATCCGTTATCAAAGTTCAGTAAAAAAAAAAGTAAGAAAAACAACACATGAACGAAACAAGACTATGCTACTCATGCAAGTAGAAGACGTCACAGCTTGCAGTATCAAGAGTCACGTTTGACAAAACAAATGTTTACCTGTATTATAATTGTTAAATTGTTAAAATTACTAAATAAAAAGAAAGATTCATCTTTTATATATATAACATTTTGGGAGAGTTTAGTAAAAAATAATGTCTAGGTTTGATGTAATCTTAAAAGCCTTGATGCCAGCAACATCATATATATGTCTATGACAATCTTACTTACTTCTCACATGCAAACAGAAACAATAGCAATCCTTACATACCTATATAATTATAATATACATTATTATAGTTCAACAAAGCTCTTAAAACAAAGTGATTCATTCAGACATGTTAACAGTTCATCTATCTTCTAAATAAAGTAGCAACACTTTGTCACTGTATATGTGTTTCCATCAATAAAAATAGTATGCATAGAACGTGTCATTAGTTATGTTGGTCATAAAATGACTGGAATGTCGCAAATGTCAAACATCAATACATTCTTCAATATCTTATTATAATGGAGCTAAGAAAGTTAGTAATGGGGGGTCTAAATACGTTTTTTTCTAGGAAGTTTAACAAATGACACTTTTCTTATAGTGTCATGTGTTGCGGATCGTGTAGTGATATTTATTTTTTTATTTAAAGCCTCATTTTTGCTATCTTGAAGATTAACATTTGAGCGCTCGTCGTTGCGTTTTCCCGTCCTGCGTTTAGCCGTCGTTGTTGCATTTTCCGTTCTGGTGTTATTGTGTTACTTGGTTTATGTAAAACAAATGTTAAATAATACTCTCACCGTCTGTTATAATTGGCAAATCTGTCTTACACGTTCAGAGAACGGGGCATCTACTAGTATAAATAAAAATACCAATCTGATCATACGTATGAGTTTTAAAAAAGTATAACAATAATGTAGGCTTGACGAGTTATAAAAAAAGAAATGTAATTAAAAACAGCATCAAGAAACGGGAGAAGTCCTCTAAAAGAAATGATCGACAAAATAAAATAAAATTAATTCAGTGGTACAAACAGGGTGAGGTATGGCAATTCAGGAAATTTCGTACGTGTACGTTTATTGTGTATCAATTTCATTTTTTTGCGAGATAGTCTGTATGGGAAATGAAGTTGGCTCATACATATGTATGTATAATGTAGAACACCTCTGTAGTTTGAAAATCATTTTTAAAAACTTAAAAATAAGAATGTGGTTTTAACAAAGAAAGAAAACACTTTCATGAAATGAAAATGAAAAAAATAACAATTGGCGTGCTGTTATGTATAAGATGATCACTATTCTGAAATTGTTTTAAACAGAGTTATCGTATACACCAACTGATTTATCAACCAACTTATTACGGCAATTTTACATTGAATAAACCAGAGTATGGTGAGTAGCATACGTGTAATGTAGTACCAAATGACTATAAGTATATTTATATCAATCTGTAAATAGTGATAATATAGAGATTGTTGAATTATGTAGCTACCTACATGACACGATGTACATATTTTCACAAAAAGCGTTTTTCTCCCAGATTACTTCCTTAGCCTCGCGGGTTCAAAGAGTAAACCAATCTACAAGGCTACAAGAGGTTGCCGAGTTCTAACCGATTTCTTTTCGCAATGTTCGAAGGATGCGAGCATCAAGGTTGTAATAAGAAATGGGGTGCATCAGTGAGTGTGCTAAGGTCATCTTGTAAGGAGGACAAGTTTTTGTATTGTACAGAATCGATTACATCAGCCGCTGACAGGACAAATGTCTTTTGAATTGCGATGATATATTATTGTTTTATCCCTGGTCATAACATTTTCTTCGCCACATTGTCTGTAGCTAATGACGGTTGACGACGTTAAGGCGGTAAGCAAACATATGTTATATCACATTGATCCTAACTAAGTGCAAGTTCACGATGGAGTAAAAGACTGAGCATGGCCGTATGCTAAGAGATAATAATTAGACAAGTTATTACAAGTAGACAAGTTGTTACTTTTCGTTTTCATTTTTTACTCGCATACTCTTTTGGCAAGGATATGTCATGGTAGTTTAAGCACGCTAAGTACACTCATTTCTTAATGATTGTTTCAAGCTCTTTTTTCGTGTGATATATATAGTTTATTGATTGCTTCCGTATGAGTCTCAAACTATAGGTCAAGTTATACCATTTGATTTAAAGAAATCGGAGTGAAACAAAACATCGGTAACATACAGATAACAGCATTAACAAATAACAGATATGACATTTCTGGTGGTTGTAAAATTGATACATATTGTAATCTAAGTAAAAATGAAACAACACGAGCCTAAATGATTGGAACTATATATTTTTGTAAGTTCAAAATTATGAACATTAACATTGAACGCTATTGAATATATATATTTCAAAGCGCTGGCAAAAATAATTGTCCCAGATACATAAGCTCAAACTCAGCTATATTTTAGAGTAAAAGTGTAAGGGTTTAAAAAGAAGAAATATCAAAGGGATAAAATAATAACTTTACTAGCTATAACTACTTAAAGTCTTTGTATTTTGGTAAGAATCAGTAGCAATTAATTACTGGTTTTCAATGGTAGACTTGTACCTAAAAAGAAATAGATTCATTGTATTTTAAACTAGTGAATTAGTACCCGGTCTTGTCCGGGAAGGATTTACAACGGAAGAAAACACGAATTGACTTTGTAACCATCATGTAGAACTTTTCTCTCTCCGCGATGCGCCAATACGCCCCTACCCCCGCGTTTTAACATCCGGGAAGGATACACAACAAAAGAAAAACGAATTTGGCTGACTTGTTAATCACCATGTAGACCTCTCTCCGCTATGCGCCAATATGCTCCTACCCTGCGTTTAAACATCATAGCTTTTAGACAATCTGTTTTCATATTTGCTTTTGTTTACATCGTATATTGAGACGGAACGATCAATTTGTATTCATTAGGCTGCGGCCATGTAAAATGTGCGACAAAAAGATGATACAAGTTTGTTCATACTTAGATTCATGGTGTGATTGATTACATAGGATGTCATAGTGAAAAAAAAATTAAATATCATTTGCACACGACGTTTTTTTCTACTCAGATATAATCCCGATTTCTTATAGGTAACTAGTACAACTTAAAAGCACAACAGTTAGCGCAGCAGTTAAAAATAACAGTGTAACGTATGAATCCGGATAGCCGCTGTTCTCTGCTCGGGATGAGGAGTCGAGCCAAACTGTTGGACATGAGAGGGTAAAGCTTTGGCAGACACATACGTTGTTTTCTTGATCTAGTTGCCAAGTTGACTTCGTCTGAGTTGAAAACAGGCAAAACAAACACAAATTAAAAAAGCAATTGCCTAGTAGAAGCCGGTAGTCAATATGCAAACAAAAGAAATAACCGAATGGTAAGGGTAACGTATATCATAATCTTGCAATCAGATGCTCTAAGACGAGTTGTAAGGACAACAGACGTTTTAAGACACGCCATTACATATAATTAAAAACTATAATTCAACAAGTTTAGATTAATTTGTCAACTTTTATATGCAATGATCGCCTATATTAGCCGGATGTACAGGGATACATGGGAACAAGAATCAAACCGTGTGCAAATTGCAAAAGTCTACAAAAAAGAAGCTTTTTTTAGGAAAATATCGATGAGGCTAAAAGTAAATGTTTCAGTTATAATGTAATAGCTTATTCGCCTGCTATTTTGAATTGTTCTAAAGATGGTCGAATAAACAACTAATGATTTATTTATAAAAGCCTTTTTTATTCTAATATTTAAAAAATCCAGGGAAGAGTTTATTGCTAAGAAGTATTTGTCTGTCGCCTATTTCGTTACGGATAGCAAAAATCCTGGAATAACAGCATTTTACCTCTTGGAGCAACGCAGGTCTAAGGCTTTACAATATATATTTTAATACGAGTAATAATTTGTCTCCCTGCGGGAAGACAGAAAGTCAAACATACAGATTCACAATACAAACTTCCTTATTTGTCTACATGATTAGGGGCACTAGTTGTTTGTCTTCTTTTTGGAGGAATGTCGTTTTATCTTTTAATTAACGGGATTTCAATGATACCATGTCTACAATTAAATTTAAATAATTTAATTATAAAAGTCACAACATAGAAAAAAATACAAATTCCACAATAATTCAAAAAGTTCTAGATTCGACTATCTTATAGTCATCGTCAGTCAGGGGTTTCTACAACTGGCATTGGAAATTATCTCCCCTGTCAAAAGATGCTGAATGGTCACCGTATGCCAAGTTGAAATTTGGCTCTGTAGTAACAATGAAAATTATATTCTCCAAATATCTGTGCCTAAATGCTCCACTTTTTATCAAAATTATGAAATAAAAAAAGAACAACAAAAAACAGCACTAATTTCATCTAACCTTTTTTTTCGGTCGAAGGTGCCGATTAACAGTTTTTAACTGATAAAGCTAATTTTAGAAGGTCCCTGCAAGAGTCTCTGCGTAATATCTCTCTTTTTGCGTTTACATTTTTCAACTTAAACTCATAATACTCAAAAATTCATCTGTGACATTCCATAAAAACCGATTAAGTTTTAAGTCAGTAATGTCATTCTAAGCTTTGTACGGGAACTTCTGTGAGCAGTAAAGATGATGTCTGTGAGTTACTGCCATTTTTAAGCAACATTTTTCAAAGACATGTATATAATAAGCTAACAATTTTCTTGAGCAGAAAAGATCGTGTCGGTTTGAATCCCGAGAAATTCCCACTTTTTATTTTATAGTTCACTGCATGGTGACCAGTGGTCACATCAAATTGATCATGGTGCCTGACAAATCTTAAATACATTCACGGGGAACTGAAAAACAGATGCATTTCCAAACAACAGCTCGGGGGCTGTTACGTTTATTATCTTTTACGAAAAAAAACAATCATTTTGCTATATTAAATTGTCTTCTTCCAAACAAGATGTCGGAAAAACAAATGCTTTATCTCAACTAAAAAGCAAGAGGTTACGTCAGCTAAATAATCATAGTTGATCTAAATGTAGGAACCCTCGCGTATTTGTTTTGCAAGGGTCTTTTGACCCGACAGTCAACACTTGCTGTAAGTTGTAGCCCTCTTGAAGACAACTATACTTCCACTACATACTAGAAGAAAGTGTTCATGTCACTCGATCAATGCGTGTGAAGCCATAGTTTCAGTAGCATGCAGCTCTTAACATCATGTTACATTGGGCATTGGCTCTGAGATAGTGTATTCAGGTTTCCAAGTTGTTAGCCAACTTTAAATTTGTTCCGACGTGAGAGGATCAATTTTGTGATTTACAGAATACAGTTTTCAACATGTCTTAATGTCTCAAATTTTCACAAAAATTAACAAAAGGTCTTGAAAATTAGTAAATATCTTTGTTTTCCTTTGACATAATGTCATCAAAGAGGAGAAAATATGCCGTATAGAAATGCCGAATTGATATTGAGGTTGTACATGTTAATCGTATTCCGAATAGCTTGCGACTATAGTACATACAAAATACACTTGGGAAAAATCTTGGAACTAAACTTAAGGAGACTTTAGCATGATATTTTAAAGAGGCACACATGCTAACGTGCCATGTCAAATTATTATTTTTGACTGGTGTCGCAGCATTGACCACAAAAACGTATGTACCGCCTAACAACTAAAACAATAGCTAAACAAATCAAATTATCCACCTTCTTTACACACTTTAGTAGTTTTGTTATCGTCTACTTTATCTTATTACCGAACACATTTTCAGTATAGTTATTTATTGATGATTCATTCTAACTGGAGGACCTTGTTATTGACTGGAGCTCAGTTATTAGAGAAATTAAACGGAATTTTCTTTCGACACATTACATTTTTATTAATATTAAATATAGAAAAACGTGTGGGTAAATTACAATATAATGATTAACAAAAAAGCAAAGGAGAAAGTGTTTCCCATGAAAGTAAATACAAATCTTATAAAAATCAACTTATTTCGTATGTAAACCAATACTGTTTACATTCACGCTTAATCGCACGTCTCCAAAACAGCTTGCAGTTTTGAGACAGCAATATTCATGTCCTCGGCCAATGTATCATTCTTTAACTTATAATGTACCGGCAACTGTTGAGTCAGTATTTAAAATATGTCTGCAAAAGCTTTTTTGTTATTTTCCTAACCGCAAGAGAGCATATCGAGGTTGTTCGATTTTCTAGAAAGTACGAAAGGCTGTGTGCTAGCTGTCGTGTTTAAAGGATCGATACTGCCAAGACTGTTGATCTGACTGGAATATTTTATGTTTTAATACCAACGTAGAACATGGTTCATACACACACAGGGATTTATTTATAATATCATGATGATAATGTCTCAATGGGAAAATGTTTTTTCTCTTCTCTCTCATTCGTTAACATTTAACGAAATATCAACGACCTGTCAATGAGACAAACAGGAAGATTAACGTACCAGCTTCATTAACAGAGTAAAATGCAACGGTCGTTCCAAACTGCTTATTGACCAGAATGTTAAAGACCCTACTGTGTCTTCATCGTCATTCTGTACATGACTCAGTTCAATTTCTAAATGACTTATCAGTGTGACATGGTCTCATGTTAAAGGTTGTTAAAAAAAGCGTGACTCGTATAATCAAATTAGTAACAATTAGTTCTTAGAGATAGTCCTACATACAATTACCAGTGACAAGTATTTTTCAGCTTAAAATACATAATTGATTACTAGATTGGCCACTCTTGTAATCAGAGTCACATTTTGAATTGAAAAAGAGTGTATAGTTTGGAATTTCGTCTCCATATTAAGTACTGGAAATAATCCATGTATTTGAAATAATTCAATATCAGAGCACTTTGTATCCCAGCTTGAAAATTAAAAGTATTCTGACAGAACAGGACGGATCTTAGGTGCGTCAAAAGCTCAGCACACGACACAATAGTCAACAGTCAGTAATCTCTTACTAACCAACACTGAACCAAGAGGCTCTTACTTAATTACCACATCGGGTCCATATGTTTTACTCTTCCTTTACAATATACATGTTAAAGACATGGGCTAATCACCTAATTATGTATTACACATTAATTATATTCCTAGCCCTAACCTTCTGATAATATTATATAGCGTGGTGATATCCCTTAAGGCTCGGGTAGCTGGATACAAAGCGACGGCAGATATTTTCAAAGTCGTATATTTTCCACAATAACCTAGATAAAAGACATAGTAAAATTTTTAGCTTAGACAATACCACAAAACCGAGGCCATTGTCCTGACCTTGCTACTGTATGGCTGTAAGTCTTTAACTCTCTACAGACAGCAGGCTACATAGGGACAATTACAAAATTAACAATACTCTGAAGTTCAATATTAAGTCGACCAGTAAAGAGCCCACAAACCCAGAGATCACAGCAAAATACAGACTGCTCTTGAGATCACCTCAAAAGCAAAAACTTTCATTTAAACAGGACAGTGCAAGTACTGCGTAGAGTCAGCATACAACTGCATCCTCCGAAATTTTCATAACGGGCATCGAATTTGATTTCGAACTACGGAACTATCGGCTACGAAACGACACCCATGACACTCAAAACAAAACGCAAATAATCTAGATGACCAGTATAGCTTCCATTATTTTGCTTTTTTCTATACATAAATATAACAATATCGACACCAGTTGCTATAGAAAAGCTATGCGTCTGACAGAAGCATTAACAAGGAATGCAAATCTTTTGAATTTTATAATTTAAACCAAGGTATCTTGGAACCTATAAGACGTTTGAACGCCATTATGTCCTTCACATAACAATCCATTAGAAAACCTATTAGAAACATGGTTATGTATTTAAGCTAAAAAGTGTTGTGAGGAGAACGACAATGTGCGTGCTTATGATAGACATTTGCAAGTCTAAGAGAATTAGCACCAAGAAACAGAACAGAGATAACAGTCAAGAGATTGAATGCTTCAATGTCATAGGAAAGAACAGGCAAGTTGTAATACTTTCAATACAAAGACAACCAATTGTTGTTCTCTTCTAGATGTATACAAACTATGACCTTTAAGTAACGTTTAAAATATTTGTTTATCGAAACTGCTATTTCTACAGCAAGTTTACTGACAATTATTATACTTATTTTACTAAACAAGAGGACAGACTGACGGTTACCTCAGCAAACACCTTCTCTTTGGCACCTTTTCAAATAAGATGTGAGTTAATCAAACAGAATAAAAGGATGTGTGTCAATGCATAGAAACAAGTTTTGCATCGCAACCAAACAAATTTAATCTTTTTATCATCGTGCTGCGATAACTCAGAACAAAATCGTCGATGATGTCTTCATTTGATTATTTCGTTCAGAATCCGTCGTCTTCAAAACCTTAAAATACACACTTGGTTGTTATAAAAATGTCTTCTCTTAATGTCGACTGTGTTTGTATACTCATTCGCCGTGAAAGGTTGTTTGGTTTGCCCGTGTCGAAACGATTCTATCTGTTTATAGGGTGAGCATAAAAACTGATAAGAACTCAAGCGTTCAACATATCTGGCTTTTTCAACATGCCTATCAAAATAATAATTTCAATTACCGAGAAAATCAAACGTATTAATGCTGCTCAGCACAGTTTCTTTGACGGTTCATTCCATGACAACTAGTTTGTAAGAGGTTGTATCTTATTTCCTATGTTGTCTTCGAGGTCTTCAACAATACATGGATTGTGTTGTAACTGGAAAGTTTAGGCAATTTCGGTTGTAAAAAACAGTTCGTCCTAAATTCAATAATGATTTGATAGACACTAGTTTTTCCAAAAAATAAACTTCTGACCTTGAATCAAAAACGGTTAAGCTTAAATTTTAATTTACGGGACTGCATGATAACGTTTTAAAAAGCGGATTAAAACAAAAAAGATCTCAACTAACGAAACTCGATAAATGTAGCTTTTCTTATATTAAAACTATAACTTATCTCTTTAATGATGCATGCATTTATCTTCAGTCATAGACGTTTATTTTTCAGACTCTTTGAAATAGTAAAGTACAGATATAATTAAAAGTTGTTCGGTTCCAACGAGGGATTTGAAGCAAAAAAGTATCGCGTCAAGTTATTCGCGAGAACAATATTGCTGTCAAAAAAAGACAAAACTTTCAATTATATAAAAACATCATAATAACAGTAATAGGATGAAGACAGGGAACTCTTCAGACGCCTCGCTTTTCGTGAACAGTACTTACGCTACGACAAGGACTCCGATCTGTTTAAACATCACAATTCTCCAAGCAATGAATTTCAGATCGATGGACTATCTGGTAGATATGGGCTCTTTAAATATCAACTGAATTGACCATGACTAATGAGAAGTCTCTTCATACAAAGCCCAAGTGTTTGATTAAATCTAGTATCGGTTCCTATGACAGAGTGACTATGTATGTTTAACCAAAGTAGCCTATTACAGGTAATGACTGACGTACACACAAATATGAGGTGCGAAAAGTCTAGACACATGACCCATCTGGTGTACTTTATCATGTCTAAAGAACATATCTATGTATTGGTAAAATGACAGTGTAATTAGGTTAATATCATTGATTCGATTAGTTAGGTGCAATATCTTGGCCAATATATTTGCACATATCAATCTTATCCGTATGTTTCATCAGGTTTTTTATGACGATGAATTATTATAAAATAAATGGAAAAAAGAGTATATATAGTTAAAGATCCGCACAGTTTGTTCTAAGGCAACCAAAGGAACTTATAACGCTTTACCAATACGTCGTTCATATGTCTCATGGTCCATGTTTTCTTTTTCAAATTATGTCAACAAATGAAACTTAAATTATCCTCATTGCGCAAGTGTTAGTGGTAAGCGCCTTTTGTAAAAAATGGCAGTCATATTGTGGCGGGTTCGAATTAAACGTCTCGACCAAGGACTCTAGTCAATTGGAGAGAGGCATCAATGATTCGTATCTTGCTGGATTCGAACAGGGCCCTCTCGCTGGCGATGGTGTGCGTTACCCTCGAGGCCACCAAGCCTCCATTTACTTGCTTAATTTAATTAGGAACATCACATGTTGGATCAGGTTGGAGTAACACATTGATGGACATCCTACTGGACTGACGTCGAATACAGAATCGAAAGTTAGTCAGAAAAACACAACTTATTCCATCATATTTTAATTAATGCCAAGTATCACAATGTTAAAAGTGCTTATGAATAGACTACAAATAATATCAACCTCAGCTTTGGACATTGGAAACGACGCGGTTGCCATACATAATATCATGTGTTGATTTGTTCGTTTGTTAGAAAGTATGAGAAAAACGAGAAAAAATGTAGACATCAATCTCGCTTACATTACAACAAAG
>JAUUEB010002243.1:0-17439 GCA_032362205.1 Clione limacina
TGAGGTTCCTTGGTGTAACGACTCTTTTCCTCAGTCGGTGATCCAACTCATCCAACAAATGCTCAATAGGTTTGAGAGCTGGGGATTTAGCAGGCCAAGGTAGTGTTTGGATCTGATTTTTGTTTAGATAATCCAGTGTTAGTTTTGCAACGTATGGCCTGGTGTTGGTCTGCTGGAATGTCATATGATGGTGTTCTTGGACAAATGGCACAACTCCAGGGTTGGTTATCTGATCGGTGTACTGTTCGCGTTGAGCCTTCAAATTTCACTGTACAAGAAAAAGCTCCCTTTTCCTGTCAAATGTGTTTCCGTCCCAGATCGTCACACTATCTTTCTGCAGTATACACTCAAGGATATACCGTACACATTGTCGTCTCCTGTATACCCTTTGTCGTGGTTGGAGGTAAAATCTTGTCTCGTCTGTGAATAAGACTGTCTCCATTGGTTGTTACTGACACAGTGTTTAAGTCGTGTAAATCAAATATTAGGGGGGTAACGCCTTTCATTTTAAAATGTTGAATAAGTGAGTATTACTCGCTGTCGAATAATGTGTGCAATTTGGTTAGAATAAGTTGTTGTTAACCTATCTTAATTTTGTTCGTATGTATTTCAGTAAATAAAAGTATGGGGTGGGCTAGAAAAGCTTGCACAAGGACTTTTGACGCAGAGTATATATAGAATCACTTAATTGTCTTTTATAGCTATTTCAAAAATTCTTCAGCATTGGTAAGAGTACTTTTTAAAAAAGAAAATGTACTTTTTATACTTTTCAAAGTAGTTTTAATTGTCTAGCTTGAGCAGGAATTCCTTAGATTTTATGTAACCATAGTCTTTTTTATTTTGTTTAACCATGAATTTCTCAACACTTGTTTAACAAGGTCTTTCTCAATTTTATTTAACCAGGAATTCCTTACCTGATGCCAGAAGCTGAACAGCGTCTACGGAAGAACTTGGAACAGAAGCACGATGAAGCCAACAAAATGATGTCTCCAGGTTTTTCCAGTCCTGCACATAAGACAAACAAAATGACTATACCTGAAGAACAGAAACCTTTCATCGATGGAATCTTGTGAGCCTTTTTATTTTCTCTTCATTGTGATTTCATCAAATATAAGTTATGAAAAGTAACTGACGTCCAAGTGGCTCAATGGTTATGGTTTCCGCCTGAGAATCAGGAGGGTATGTGCTTGAATATTAAAGATTAATTATTAGTAACGATCCTTTGGCATAATGAGATTTGTACTAAGACTGGTTTGTCCTCTGTCATTATACTGTGACTGCTAGAAGTTTTTATACTGGATCCTGGGAACGCCGTTCCAGACTAATTTTGAGTTTTATTAAAAAATGAGACTTATTTCAATAGGCTGCTAACCGCACTTTTTGTCGCAAAATGTAAACAAATGATGAATTATTGTGTTTTTTTATGTTTTTGACAAATTAGTCTAAATTTTTCGCCGACCCAGTGAGTCCGCAAAAAAATTGAGACTAATTTTGGGGTGTTTTATTCAGGTTCCAGACTAAAAAAACTTCTGGGCTGTGACTGGGTAAAGGATGTGTGAGTTCAGCTACTCCTTACCCATTAAGTGTGGGAGCAATGAACATTTCTAATTAGATGCATATAGGAGCTTGGAGTTGTGTTGTGGCTGTTATCTGGTTGGCTTTGTTTTTGATGCCTTGTAAGGAAGTGGACATGCTAGTCAAAAGCAACAAAACTTTGTTTACTATTTTTTTGAACAGTCTAGTATGTTTTAACAGAAAGTGGAATTTTGTTTGTTGTTGTTGATTATCAACTTGAATAATACCAATATGATAAACTTTTTTTATTTGTGTGTACACTATCCTTTTAAGGTTTTTAAAAGGTTTCTCTAAATATTGTAGATCTGCCCTTTTGAATTGAATTTGGAGGTAGCGAGACTTCTTTGCTAAAGATTTTATTACTCCATACACATTATTAATGGGAACAAACGTTAACATGTTTATTTTTCTTTATTATGGCTGTTAATTAAAATAATTAGTCTTGGTTTACATTTTTATTTGTTCTCTTTTGTCTTGTGCTTCCCTAGTGGCAAAATAAGCACATACCTAGATTCAGATGAAACAGAGCCTCTAGGTCTACCTACGTGTAATGCTTTTCAGAGACGGCTTATATACCAGACTGTGGAGGAAAAGTGAGTTTTGTTTCATCATATTGGGTGGGATACTTTACGTCCATTATTACGTCATTACTGTCCAAATCCAGTGCATATAGTCAAAGTTAGCCACTATGCTCTTTCCATTATTGTCCTAAAAAATAAGGAAAAAAAAGATGAATTTATGTTCAGGGCACAAATAACAAAAGGTTTTGCTAAAAAAAAATTAAGTTATCCTTTTTTTGAAACTCATATTTATTTTGGATCAAAAGTACAAATGCTATTCTATTGTTATATTATTTATGTTTTTTTCCAATTTGTATCATACACAAAACTAGGCTTTTTGTTTGTCTTTAATTTGCTTATTTTATTAATTATGTCTATAGATTCCCCTCTGTCCAACTTGAGACAGTGACAGATGACAAGAAAATGAGATATATGTTGGTATCTCGTACAAAGAATCCAGAGGAGAGGCTGAAAAAAGAGAAAACAAAGCAGGCTGTAGAGAAAGTTAGTCTACTTTTTAAACTTTCTGTTATGTGGATTTTTATTGCTTACTAGACAGTTCTTCAATAAAAATGTCCTTAATGTTAATAATGTGGAGTGTAGAGTTGTTGTGTTAGATGTTGCCTTTTTAGCTACTGTTAGTTTTTACTGTCTGTAGAGTCAGACAGTTTAAGTTGACTAATAATAAACAAAGTCGATCATATTTACCAACCACATTGCCAGCATTTTGAAATGGTGGGACAATGTCATTGGATTGTGACAGTTTTATGGCTGCAAAGTGTCTGAAATTTTTGAAAAGGAGGTATAAAATGTGCAAATCTAGAGCATTTTTAACTCAAAACCATGTCCCCTCCCCCTGGCTACGCGCCTGATATTTATAATGCATTTAGCAATAAAGTATTTTTATAACTTGATTGAATTCTTAGAATTTAATCAATTAATATGGATTTTGTTCAGTAACGTGATTCTTTTGATTAATCTAAACCCTAAAGCCATCTGTATCTCCCCCTCTCCCACCTTGCTATCTCCCCTCTCTCTCTCTCTCACTCTCTGTACTTCGGGACCTTTACCTGGAATGATATTTTTTTTTATTTGAGATACCATTATCAAGCTCCTCATTAGGGACTGATGAATGGAATAATTTCAATTGTGGCCTATATGAAAAAAAATATTGTAGTTTATTGTTACTAACAAATATATCAAGAGATACTTATCACTCTTACATGTAACGTCACTCACTGTCTAAACAAAGTTTTACACCGCTGATAAATAAAGGGAGGCGAATGTCTTGGAGTTTCAATAACTTGTGCTCCATTAACTCCACAATGAGACAGATCAAAAATATCTAACATGTTAAAATGATTGTAAGCCTTTTTAAACTCAATAAGGTTTAGTAAAGTAATTTGCCTGTCATTTTGATTCAGATGCTTTTGTTCTCTATCATTTTCAATGCCACATCGTACCTTCATGTCCTCACTTTCCAGTAAACTGTTGGATATGGCTTTATTGTGCCTGTATTGTAGTATACTTGTCTGATGCCATAGCAATATATATAGTGCTTAAACGACCTATTTGAGTTGATAGCACTGTACAACCTTACATTAAAAAAATCACTTTCGATCCATCTAACTGTCTTCCTCTCTCTTGTTCTCCACTCTGTCTCTCTCACTCACTTATTCTTTCTTACCTCTCTTACTCAAGTTTTCTACCACTCTGTCCCTCTGTCTCATTCTTTTTTCCTCTCTCTTTTATTTCTTGAAATGGGTACCCAATACATGAAATATAAAAGTGAAGAACAAGTCCATTTATCCAGTACAATACCCTCCCTTTACATACATGTTTTATCTCTTTTCTTAGCTAGAGCTGGATGTACAGTTTGGCTTTTCAAAAGTTATTCAAGCTATATCAGAATCAGTAAGTAGACTTTATTTGATTATGATGATTGTTCCTGTTCTTTTATTATGATATTTCATGTGACCACTCATTATTATTTAAATCACAGGGACTAATTTATAAAATGTCTGTATTCTCAAATACTCTGAGAAAGGCAATAAGCTAGTGCTGTTGTCTCAAAAAAAGGTTGATTTGATACCCGCGAATGTTGTATAGCGAGAGATGCTTGATACGTTAAGAAGCACACAAGCGGTCTCACACAACAAATTGCCTTAACATTTCAATAAGACAAGTCTGCATAATCTGATATATTCTCAGTCTTGCAAACATCACAGAGTTACACCCTGTCTCATGTACCACAATTACTTTCTTCGTCCATTCATTCTCACCACCTTGTTCTTATGATAATGATTGGCTGGAAACGTACTAAGGAATGCTTCAAAAGCTCACCAAGAGGCAATAATGTTAACAAAAAATATCTCCCCTTAGTTCAACCATTCTAGACAAAAGGGTGATAATTGGAGAGATAGTAATTATTACCTGATCTTTGTGGATCATCATTGCGCTCGCACATATAAAATAAATAGAATCATAATTTCGCGATGACATGTCGCTAGTATTCTGGCGAGATGGACTTGGTCCAGACGCAACCTCTCGTAACTGCAGTAGACAAACACTGTGTTTGTGAGAGCCGAGTGATTTGCCAAGCAATTCAGAATTTTTTAGGGTATATATCGTAAATGCAGACTGCCAGATGTAAACAGAATCATAATTTCACTCTAGCATTCTGACAAGGTTGAAACCAACTCTTCAATGGCTTGGTCTTTAGAAGAATTGTTTATAATATGGGACACGTCTTTCATAGATCCTTCTTGATTGTGAGGGGTGTCAAACATGTGCAACCAACCATAACATTTTTATTTTACTGTCCATAGAAATGTAAGAGAGATAGCTCTGTAATAGATCAACATAAAAGAATTATATATCAGTTGATAAACTTTTGAGGTACCTAATAGGTGACACTTTTGCCTGGTATCTCCTATGTTTGTACACTAACAACTTTTATGTTTCCCCAGGGTAAACTGGTGGTCGGCCATAACATGTTTCTTGATGTCATTCACTCAGTAAATCAGTTCCACTGCTATCTGCCTGATGTGAGTTGTCCCACCTTTTATGTCTTTAATTGTTTTAATTTACGTATATATTTTTTCCTAGATATGTTTTAGGCACAAAAATGTCTAGTCTTTTTCAAATTAAATCAGTTTATAATTAATAAATAATGTGATACTTTTGATTCAAGCTTTTACTATCGTGAGCTGCCTAACAGGCATGACTCCCAAGTAGCTGAGAATGTACAAGTATGTCTCCATTGGGCCTGTCAGGGTAATAATATATTATAACAGCACATTAATCAAGCCTCCTAAGCCTGGAAATGCGCTATACAAAAACTTAATATTATTATTATCTTGGATTTGAGATAAAATTGATTTAATCTGTTATTATTTCAGGATCTGAATGATTTCAAAAGTTTAGTCAGGACAGTTTTTCCAAGGTGAGTTTCTTGTTAACTTCAATTATTTACAGTAGTATTTGACTATAACAGGACTGTTGGGGCCCGACACAATATCTCTGCTATTACCAAGTCCTGTTCTAGAAGGCTGCAATGGGAAGTGACTGTTGGTAGTGTTTTACACCATGTTTTACTTGAATTGCTCATCTTGGATAAAATGTGATTAAACAGCGTCTTTAGTTACAATAATGTACTGT
Organism: Clione limacina; assembly: GCA_032362205.1. Classification (NCBI taxonomy): domain Eukaryota; kingdom Metazoa; phylum Mollusca; class Gastropoda; order Pteropoda; family Clionidae; genus Clione; species Clione limacina. The sequence goes on from JAUUEB010002243.1 coordinate 5,796, forward strand.
CATGTAGATCTAGACATGTACACAATCAACCAAGTGTGTTATTGCTACCATAATTCAGCATCTATTTTATTTTTTTTTCTTGTCATTGTGTGTTGTTTTTTTGCTTTTTTAGTATTATGTTGGCTTTTGGACACTGTATATACTCTGGCCTTCATTATTTCCTAATTGATATCTCTAATGATTTTCTTTTCACAGATTATTGGATACTAAGCTCATGGCAAGCACTAATCCTTTTAAGGTAAGTGTTAAAGACTGTTACTTGCACTTATAAATCACAAGCTATTTATGGACAATCACAATCCCTCTAACTTACCTTACCTATCTCCATCGTTTTCCTTGATTGAGCCTTAATACTTGACATTTTTGTTGTAAAGGGTATCTGCCGTTTATGTACATGACTTCAGTTTTCTTGGCATTTAGATTCAGGCCAGCATCCCTCCCTGCTACGAAACAGGTAGTGTTTTGTATACCAGTATGAATAATAATGATAATCCCCCTGACTAAAATGAGTGAATGTTTTTGTTGGCTTTCTTCAGTCTTAGTAGATAATTTGTGCCCTGTTTATGTAACATAGTGATATTTTACATCTTAGAATGGATCTGTGATATATTTAATTGGGCGAATGTTTGTTGTATAAACATATCAAATGTACTTGAATTACTATTTATGTGAAAACTACAGAAGTGTACCTTTTTCAGAGATGAGAATTTTCCAGATTTATCAGGATTTCCGATTTTTTTTAAAGGTATCTATATAAAAAGTCATAAAAAATGTAATTTCCCTTTAAAAAGTGAAAATGTTAGGATTTTTCAAAACATGCCAAGGCACTTTAATTGACTTTTGTTGTGAATTATCTTCTTTATGTTTTTATATCTCTAGGAATACATTCTTAATACAAGCCTGGATGAGGTGAGACTCACTATGCAGGAGCCTCCATTCTCACAAGTAACCATTGGTGAGTATTGCTATTAATATATTAGAGTGCTCTGTTAAAGTAACAAGATATACAGAGAATAAAATATGGAGAGGGTTACTGTAACGCCCCTTTTCTTGTGAATCTATGACATAAGTTATTCACAAATCATAGCTAGTCTAAAGATGTGAGATTGTCTTTTTTGGTACCAAAATCTAAAGTTTTTCATTTGTTAAAGTACTGAATTGTATTAATTTTTTTAAATTTTGATCGGTGCCTGTATCATTTTTCAAAAAAATTAACCTTGCTAAATAAAGGGCTTTACAATCATCTAAATAATCAAGTATGATTAAACTGTTATCGCCAGAGAGATTGGTCTTAGGCACAAAATAGGTGTTCGCACTTACTATGGTGCAACGTAATGTACGGGAATTTAAAGTAGTATATGTATAACAGCCACCAATGCAAAAATGAGTAAAGTTGATGTGCCTGAGACAAACAGACAGACATAACAGACAAACTGGAAAATAATGGCAATTGCAAAATGTTTCTTCACAGATCTTCCAGAAGGTTTTGAGAGTTACAAAGATGGAGGTTGTCTGCATGAGGCAGGTTATGATGCTTTCATCACAGGCTCATGTTTTGCCCACATGACCAAGTTTTTAGGTATATTTTTTATCAAGGATTTCTCTTTTTATAAGTAAGCATATGACTTTTTATTGGACAAAATAATGTCACAGCTCAGAATTTACATAATTTCTAATCAACAGTATATAAGACCTTATGATTTCTTATTTAAAAATTCCCACAAAATACCTCTCAGCTGAGTTTTACTCATGGCCTTTCCCTTTTAGAAAAATTTAAAACTTAGATATAAATCTCTCTAGACAGACACTCTACCTATTGCGCTATTAGCTCTCATGAGTCCACAAATATATTTTTTATTTAAGAATGGTGTCATAAACTTGAGTATTCTGTCTTCCAAGAAGAAGAAGAAACCTTAAAAGTCAATGAATATTATGAGGGAATGGGAATTGAACAAAATTAAAAGCTTTAGGTATGTGAGAAGAGGAAAAGTATTGATACATTGAGGCATCCATTTTTGTAATTAATTTACTTGAAGACAACAGTTGATTTGTAGTTTTTCATATGAAAGGAATCCATTGAAATCACTTTTTTGTAAAACGGAAACGTTCATTAACTTTTTCAATTTTCAGGAACTTGTCAAAAGCCAAAAGATGAATTTCCTTTACCTACCGCCGCTGTTGTTGAACCATTTGTTAACAAGTAAGTTGGATAGTTTATTTCATATTTTTTTAAATGGTTGTTTTCGTTTTGGGGGGAGGGTTCAAAACTTATTCTTATTCTAATTGAGTTGAGAATCTTATCAAGGGGAATGTTTTTATTGATTATAACTCAATTAAGATTACAAAAAACAATTCAATAGGATAATGAGTTTTATTTGATTCAAATTTGAGAATATCTGACAGTTGTTATTTTGTACTAAGCTATGTGTCAGACAAACAACCTTATCATTCATTATCACCTTCAGTGTTTACAGAGGTTTTGAATGTCATTGAATGTAATATGTCGATTTCAAAACCACTCTGTGATAAATTGACACTCTGTTGTCCTAAGCTTCATAGTTTTCATTACAAGGAATATACCTTGCATATTGTATGAAAGGAAAGATTCCACTCAAAAGACACAGATGTAATTTAAACTAGGTGTTTTTAACGTCTCTTTCAGCATATGAAAGCTTTATCACCAACGGTTCTACTCAGAAAAATGTACATGCTGCCACACAGAGAATGTAAGGTGTAGTTTTACTTGAAAAATCTACTCAGTCACAGTATACTGACACCCGGCCAACTACTCTTAAACAAAAATCTCTAAAATCCAAGACCGCTGCTAGAATCCCATTTTTTTAAATCTTAGGTATGACCTGACTATGATTAAAACTATTTTACTATCTGCATAGAAATTAATTGTTAGAAATAGTTCAAATAAAATGAAAACAAAAATATTCCAGAGAACAATGTCTACACTCTAAACAGATGTTAACATGTTTTGGAATATCTATAAAAGAAAACAGTCAGATATAATAAAATAATAAACAATGATAAGAAAAGTAAGCCATATAAGTGTGAGATGTGCTACAAAGAAAAGAAAATAAGTTAAGTTTTGTTATGTATTGGAAAATAATTTAGCTAGAAAGGGTTACATATTAGGGTTGCTCATCAAGTATGGTGCCAAATAGAAAAAAAATACCAAATTGAAACTGAAATAACAACTGAAGCAGAACTTTGAGAAAATGAATATTTGAATTCTTAGAGTGAGGATTATTTAAAAATGCCAATAAATGGTCAAGGAGTCAAAACAAAAAATGAGTGCCATAGACTTTTCAATAATGTAATATTTCAACGTTTGGCACCAAACTATTAAAACTGACAATTATGATACATATTCATTTTATAATAAAGAGGGAAAATGTCAAGTATCATCATCATCATTTATAGTCGTTGTCCATATTCGTAGTCATATGACTCATGAACTACGTGGGTTTGACTTTTTACAATGCAAGAGCTCTACGCCAGACGCGACGGTCCTGTACCATCTCTGGATTAATAATTTTAGACATTGCATTGTTTGGTTAGACTAATTTTTATTGACCACTAGCCAGGCTCGACGTCAAAAATGTTTTTTAAGTAACACTAAAAATCTGATTTTATCTCAGGGTTCACTCCCTAAGCCTTTGACTCTCCTTAAGCCTCCCTCTGGATAGTCACAGGTTGTACTGTTTACTGTTATCACGGTAGCAGCTAGGCAGGACTAACCAGCGGCTGACACTGACCTTGTAAAATTTAGAAATTCCTAAGCCAAAGAGTCAGAAGTTACGGCTATATTGGAAGAACAAGAAACAATATATATATTCATTCCATTATAAAGGGGGAAATGTAGAGAAACATTTACAAACAATGGAGATATTAATTTCCTTATAAAAGGGAGAACATTTAAAAACAATTGGGTTAGATATGATCATAAGGACAATTTTCTTTTTCTTTGTTTCGTTTGCATACTATAAACTCAGACAAGGTTAACTCGGTTGAGAGGAAACAAAAAGAACTTATCTTATTTCAGCCAATGCTTCTTTTTGAGAGGAAACAAAAAGAACTTATCTTATTTCAGCCAATGCTTCGCACTCTCATGTTAAAACATTTTGGTAAGTCCTTCCCCTACAATGGCGCAGCTATCTAGTTTCAGAATCTACTCTGTTATTTCTATTTCTATAGCGACTACTTAATTTTCTTTTAATGCTTAACCAATATACTGTATATTTTATGTCTTAGCTTTCTTTTTGATTATTTTCCTTCATCAAAACATCTGCCCTTCAATCATTATATATCACATTACAAGTGGGCAACTGCATTTATCTTTTTTACCTTCTAAAGCCGTGGGGGAGGGGGTTGTATTATACTTTACATAGCATAATTATATAAATAAAATCTAATATTATATTTGAACAATTATAGAACTATGACAACAAAACTTGTAAGTGTGACAAGTGACAACAGACCATAGAAATAACATGAAGTCAGGGTGTACAGCAATAAATGGTGATATAAGAAAAGATAGAGGTTAAATAGAAAATAAAGGGAAAATTATGAAAAATTGAAAGTAAAAAGTAAATGATAATAATGAAATACCTGTAAGTTCAACTCCATCTGTGTACATAATTAGGATATTCATTTATAAAAATTTGGTATTGAATCATATAGATTTTAGATATTCTAATTCTGACATAAAAGATGTACATAGCTACCCATTCGCTAAAGGTTAATCACAACATAAGCTTCTCTTTTCAGAGTTACCTCCCTTAATATAATACTATCAACTTTTTATATTATCTCCAAAAGCAACAGCACTCTTATATCCTGGAGTTAAATCTCATCTTTCAACCTATATAACTTTTTAAAATTACATACTGTAATACTAATCCACTGAGATTAACTGTCCTTACCATGTCTTAAAGAGCCCCCAATTCATCTCCCAAAACAACTGCACTCTTGCATCCTGGAGTAAAATCTCATATTTTTTATTGAAAAGAGCTTTTTCACCTTATGTGATACAACCAAAATCAGTTTCTAAAATGACATACCATATTCTAAATCCACTGGACTTAACTGCCCTTACTATATATTTAAGAGCCCCCCTCCCTCACCCCCAATCGCTCACAATCTTCACCTTCCCTAACACAGCACAAGTGAGTATTATTCATCAAATGGCTTCACGACTTACCATGATCCACACCACGCACAGTGTTCAGATCTAGGATCTCATTCTCTTTATAGAATTCCCGATATGCCTCAAATGTGTCTGCATACTGGCTGGCTGCATTAAAGGCTGCTGTGATAGCTTCCTGTTGGAAATAAGCAGAATGGTTCAGGCAACCTGTTATCTTTTAAATGAAATTGAAGGATACTTCTACTACTACTATTAATAAGGTGACTAATCTGTAAAAAAAACTTTGACAAGTCAGTGAGATGCTCAATGCCCAGGTTGAGTCACAAAAAAAGAGGATCCCTGTTTTTTGTTAAAAAAAAATACGCTGCCAAACTTTACCTCAAAAAGTGTTGTTATTTTGACTCTTACTAGTTATGAAAAATTTAAACTTTCAACAAAAATCAATCTCTGCCTGCCTCTCCTTTTTGTTGCCTCCATTTTTCCAGCGTGAACTGTGATTGAGTATTTTATCACTAGAACAAAGATGTGTTTCATTTTCAACTCTTCATCATCATCATAAATAGTCAAAGGTACATGTACCATGGGTCAGACTCATTACAAAGTGGCAACTCTCCACATTTGCTTGTGATAATGATCACATGGATTATATTTTCAAAGTCGTGCATAATTTTAAGATAGGGATGATTTTACGCAATTACCTGTCATGTTTTGTTGTTAATGCTTGTGTTAAAAGATTAACTGTAGTTTTAATGTTTTTTGTCAAATGTGACACACCCTGTGGTAAAATATTAATAAGACACCCTGTATATAAAGCACTTACCCTGATATTATGTATAATGGTCTGTAGATGTTTATCATCCTCAAACATTGTACCCAAACTTGGACCCTCACCACAAATCTTGTCTTCAAACTTGTTGTTGATGATTGGTCTGAAATTAAGATATATCCAAATGATTTTTGAATACTTTAATCATGTTAAATTAAAAACATCTTAATATATTAGTGAGTCATAGTGGTTTTCATAATCATAAAATCTTAAAACTTTCTCAAAAGTATCTTCAAATATTTGAACGATCTTTTTGATGATGATTAAAAAGAAGTTATTGAAAATCAGATTTACCTTTGTTAAACCATTTTGTTCCCTAGCTATTCATAAATTCAAGGTTATGACATTTTTGTTTTTGCAACCAATTGTGAAAACTTTGTTTTTAATCTGTTAACATCAAACTGCTCAAGAAAGTACTTTTAGTTCCTCTCCTTTGTCTATTTCATTACTCCTATGATCTTAAACATTACTTGCAAGGTGATCCACTATTTTATTACTTATCTAAGTGTTTAATACTTCTGAATAAGTTTTGATGTTCTATTAACTTCAGAACTATCCATATGAAGGTTGACCTTTAAAACTATTACAATATAATGAGGCAGCCTCCTGTAAACTGCGAAAACCGCTAAAAAACTTAATTTTGATGAATTTGTGACCTTGACCTACCAATACCAATCATTAATTATACAAATAAAGTTATGACCCTGACCTTGTAAAAGCGTCAAAGTAAGCATCAGGCACCAGGTTCTGCACACTGAGTACAGCGTCCTGGAAGCGCTTGATGACCTCAGCCAAACCATCCTGGAAGTCATCAAGATCTGGTGAGAAGAGAAGCTGATTGGGCTCAAGAACAAACTCTGTGATGTATAGGGGAGGTAATTTGCTGTCTTCTTCCTCTTCCTCTTGCTTCTGAAATATTGAAAGGAAAAAAATTAAAAATTATTTAAGAAATGCCTTTTTACATTTGTACAGTCAAAACCATTGACAACCACAAACTGCGGAGAAAAAGAAACTTTGGTTTGATTACATGACCAGAGCCAAATGACTCTCTGAGACCATTTTGAAAAGCACAGTTCAGGGAGGTAGAAAGAAAGGTAGACCAAAAAATAAATAGCTGGACAACATCAATGAGTTGACTAAAATAAGATTTGATCAGTGCCAAGCACTCTCGCAGGACATAAATAAAAAGACACAGATTGTGTTTTAAAAAGCCAGTGCCCCCACAATGAATAATAGTCAAGGGACTAGAAGAAGAAGAAGAAGAAGAAGAAGAAGAAGAAGAAGAAGAAGGAGAAGATGATAAATAGTTCAGTTTCCATGCAGTTATGATTATGATAATGCCTGTTTTAGGGTCACAAATTCGATTAAGGCTGGTGAAAGAAAGCGTGCAATGACACACTTTAAATCTTGTTTGTTTCAAGCTCTTCAATTACTGCTTTCAAATCTTCTTTGAACAGCATTACAATTAAATCGTCATACCATATTTAAACCAATTTACAATACATCTTTTATTAAATAAAACTCCCTACCCCTTAACACCCCAAATTTGGGGCTAAACAAAATTACTATACTCAGAAATTTTAAAATGCTACCGCCAAACAGGAAAAAGCTGGAATCAATACTCAATGCTGAGTAAACCAGCTCAAAGAAAGAAGAAGAAGAAACGTTCTTTAAAGTATAAATGTTCAAGGAAATATTGTAACCCTTTTATTCATAATATTATGAGAAACAAGGAATCTGATAAAAAAAAATCTGATGTCTTACCTTATCATCTTTCTTCTCTTCTTCCTTGTCTTCTCCTTCTGTTTTTTCCTCTTCTTTATAAACATTATAACTTTGTATCTCAGCCAATGTAGCTGTGTTCTGAAGTTGTTCACTGAGATAGTTGAGTAATGTTGACACAGAGTTCACAGCTAATACATGCATGGTGTTCACGATTAGGTAATCAGCCAGGCGGATGAAACTGTAGGGATAAAGAGAAATAGTGAAATTGAGGTTAAATGATGAACTATTTTGTTTTAAACATGTGTGTCACTAATGCAGAAGGAGTATATCAGTTAATACATGCATGGTGTTCACGATTAGGTAATCAGCCAGACAAAAGAAACTCTTACAAAGAAAGAGGAAAAGTGAAGTTTAGCGATGATTAAAAGTCAAATCATGAAATAGAGTTCACAGCTAATACATGCATGGTGTTCACAATTAGGTAGTCAGCCATACGGATGAAACTGTAAAAAAGAAAGAGTAAATGTTCACTGCTAATACATGTTTCTGTCCTTATTGTATAATTTTCTTTCATAAGATCCTTAGTTAAACTATTACAAACAGACCAGAACAATACAACACAACAAATTAGAATAAGATAAGAGAGAAAAAGAATGAGAGAAAGTTTAAATATAACATACCATGTAAGACGTTTACAGTGAGCTCTCTTGTTGGCTTGTTCTGTGTAAGTCATCTTCTCTGGTGCTTCACCATAAATGTCCATATCATAGTTTGACTGCATCAAGTAAGAGGAAGCTGTGCCTGGTGCTCCACCCATGTCACCTAAGACATAAATTATACAAAAATTATAATAACAGACAGTATTTAAATGATGCATGTTCATGGCTTATTGGCTTAAGCAAGTAAAATATCACAAAACTGAAAGGTTGACCGACCACAAGTCGTTTAGTCAAAAGGGGAATAAAAGTGAGCCATTTACTCCTTAATTTAAACAAATACAAATAAAAACACTTTAATATTTTTTTCTTATTCTGCAAACTTTCTGTCGCTTTATATGATATTTCATGTATTTTGTATCCTTTGAAGATATCAGGTTTTCCGCCAGTACGCTTTTGACCTTCGTTCCATTCAATTCTTTTTCTATACCATAACAACCTTAAAGATTAAAAGGGTATGGTATCCTTTTCTCTTTACCCATCTATATTTTCGTTTTTCATCATCAGTTCACCAATTAAATCATCTGGTTTCGCTTTTACTGTTCATAAACAATATTTTGTTTGTTTTTGTGTTATGACTAAGACTCTTTAGTTGAAACGTCAACCGTTTTCATTTGTATTTAAATTAAGTGGTAAATGACCCACTTTATTTGCCTTATTGGCTTGTAAATGTACTTCACAATATATTATTACTTTTACATGTCTAATGAAAGTACACACATCTTCTTAGTTTCCTTGGTTATATATACAGGTGAACTGCTTTTTGTGAATGCTGTCCAACTTCCAAAAATATTATGTATTCTACACTAACAGATTGACTTTTTGCCAATTCATTCTTCAAATTTCAACAAGCAATGAATCTTGCTTAACTTACACATTGAACCTACATTTCATAAACTGGTTTTGCTAGATTCTGACTACCCATTTAAGATATGGGGATTCTTTCACTAATTATTTTCACATGAACAATAAGCATCTTTACCCCAAAAATGTTGTCATTTTTCTTTCTATACAAATCTTTTAACTTGAAAATTGTCCAATGTCATAGTGGCAATTAGACCTAATCTTCTGAATCATGAGTTCAGTGTCTTAACGATTTGCTTCCATCCTAGATGTCATAAATACTGTAAAACAAGTTTTTGTGCAAGCACTTTGTTTGCAAACTCAAAAAATTAACTTCCGTGAGTAACTTATTTTTGGAAATCTCATCCAGCCTTAAAAAATATTGTATTTTTCTTATAGAAGTTTTTCTTGCTCCTAGCAACTTTACACAGTGGCAGAGGTACGAGTTGACTTTAAATTTTATTGTTTAAAGAGTCCTTTTTATTCAGAGTGACTGTCGTGTCCTCTCTACCATTATCTCTCGCATTTCTTTGCCTGATTTCTCACAAAATAAAAGGTGTTTTACAGTAACTTAACCAACTCACCATACATCCCTGGACTGTCAGCCCCGTCATAGTAATAGTCATCTGGTGTAAACCCAGCCTCTAACAATGCTGTACGACAAGCACTACGGACAACTTCCTTGACAAGTTCTCTGAAATCTTGAAGTCTTCCAGCCACCTGGTGGAATATATGACACATCAATCAGTACTGTAAACTAATCATTAAATAATAGTTCACCTGGGGGGTGCACAAAAAGCAATACTACCGCCAAAAACCTGGCGCCAAGTGGCCGAGCCAGAGAAGTCATTCACCCAGGACATTGACAAGGGTAAGGATCCCCAAATAATTTGCTTGTCCAGGTGGGTGTTTCCTTAGTAATAATGTAAATAATACATTCTTATAATAAGTGAGTTTCTTGGATATTTAGAATCTTTTTAAAAACAGTCTATTAAAATATTAAAATGTTTCTTGGTCATTCATTACTTATGCAACAATTCATACCATCCATTATGCTTTTGCCTTGCCAAATCAAAGGTATAGAGCTAAATTTCCCACAAACAATTACCAATGGCATGTGTTAACTGAACACTAAGAGAGTTTCTATGACACAGGTGTCATAGTTGGAACAAGAGTTTCTTTTTTTTATGGAAAACTACAACATTGGTTATTTAATACTTTTCATCTCAGATTTTGATAAATGACAATAAGTTGTCAATGACAATGTTCCTGCTACCTTATTATTTGATGCTAAGACTCTGCTGTTAACTATGCTATTGTCTTAATCATCATCATCATCATATCCATGTTTATTTGTACGGGCCGGGATTAATCCTCTTAACATTTATTTAAAAGAGTAGTAACATAATTTAAGTTATCTTTCAGTAAAAATTCCATGATCTACATTCAGCTTATCAGTCTCCAAAATGTAACCAGGTGTAAATTGCTATCACATCAGACAAGTATACTGCAATACAGGCCCAATAAAGCCATATCCAACAGTTTACTTTTGCCTATAGAGAGGACTTCAGTGCTATTATAACAGAAAAGAAGCAATGCCCTCAGACAGTGCAACTCAGATAATTAAAGCGGAATATAACCAGAAATATTGATCCTAGAGTTATTCAAACCATACTATTAATGCTTTATACTGGTGGCCTCCTAGTTACCAATATTCACCATGCATGTTCTTATCACACTTGAAATTTCTTTTATGAATGTTCTTTGAACCTTATCAATAAACTCACATCATTGAGCTGGTTGAACTGAGCTTCTCTGAACTCTGTAAGTGTGTATGTGTGATCTTTGTCAATTTGACACAGTCCCATCTCACTGATTCTGTGACACATCTCACGCACATTCAACAAGGCTGGTCGCAGTGACTGAAATAAACATAAGACCAATTACATGCTAAATACATGTGTTGTATTAATTTAAATAAACACACAATATGATACATACTAAGAACATGTATTGCTATGTAGCAGTGACTAAATAAACACATAGCGTGTAATACATTATTGACATGAATTGCTGTGTTGCAGTGACTTAAATAAACACATAAAATATTACACACTCAGAACATGTGTCAATATTTTTTTATTAATCTGAACTCTTATTTCATCATCAACTCAGATAAGTATCAAGCTCTTCACTGAGAGATATAATGTAATGCTTAATATTATCAGAAGCACACTTATTCTATCACAATTATGATATATGATATAATAATGAGAATGGGAAACCATGTAACAGTGTAACTTGACTTTGAGTTTATTCCGACCACCCACAATTTATTTGTGGTGGGAGGTATGTTTTCACGCGCATGAAGCATGA
>JAUUEB010002354.1:0-12626 GCA_032362205.1 Clione limacina
GGGGTAGGGTGTGTGTAAGAAAGGTGAATATAGGGGGGGGGAGGGGTCAAAAAAACCTCAAAAAAGTGTAAGATGATATTTGAACGCTCCCTAAGTATAAATCATACCTTAATGTATATTAATAGCTTGATACATTTTTACTGATACCATGCAGCTTTTACTGTTTTCAATCCTAAATAATTCTAAAATGAACCAATATCCACTACTTTACTCACAACGAGGCAGCGGAAAACAAATAAAATATAGCTACGGCTTAATGCAATGGTATCGGGCCACTCTTGGAAGGACGACGGCCGACCAAAATACAAATCAGATAACAATAAATCATACCTAAATGTATATTAAGAGCTAGAACATTCTAACTGATACCCTGTAGTACAATGGCAGCTTTCACTGTTTTCACTCCCTTTTAAATAGTGTACTAAATAATCCTTAAATGAACCAATATCCACTACTTTACCAACGAATTGCTGCTACGTAAACCCTTTCTTACATCAAAAAGAGTTTATGTTCACTATTCAATAAAACAAATACTGTAAAAGAAAAATGAAGCTCAACCACAACTCTCTTCTCCAAACGACGGGCACATGAAGGAATTCCTGATAACAACGACCACACAACATTATACATACATACCTACCTAACTCATCGTCCACACTGATACGAGGTTGACATACATTTCATTCCTCAAGTCTAGCTAGCAAACAACACAACTATTAAGGAAACGATATGATGCAACAAGCTATAATTGAGGCCGGTGTCAGATAACGTATCTTTCCAAGGACGACTCTATGTAAGAAGAACTCAATAGCACGATAACTTTGACATCCTTGACAGAGATACGAGCTGCGCCTTGGAAGGTTTTCTTGGTGTTTAGTACGGCAATGTTTGATTACTTGACATTACGATTTGATCTTGAGATTCTCTATATTGTGATCAAATATTGCTCAACACCGTTAGGCTTTTAAGCTGTCGCGTTTGAATGTCAAAGACATTTTTAAAGTACAAATAGGTATGAATAAGTTGAAGGGGCAAACTTCTCTTTGTTTTGTATCAAATCACCAAGACATGTTATTCACTCAGACTTCACTTATCATCATACCTGCTCCACCCGATAGCATTCTATAGGTCGCCCAGTAGGGTCTAGAAGTCAATACCCCCAACATCATACACGCACACACAACACAAACATATACTCTTCATTTGTTTACAATTACACATGAGTATATGTGTTTGGATCTACTCAAAACAAAAATCATGGTTGCGTCTACTTATTGTGATTGTGCTTTCAATTAAGTTAAACGATGTTATATAATATTATATTGATGTGAAATTTTGAAAAGGGATAATGAATTTTGAAAAAAATAAAACAAAAGTACAATTTTCCCCTCATATACAGTTAAATACAAATATTTCCCGGAATGACAAAGTATGTTTGATAAGCAAACTATAAGACAAAAACTGTCATTTCACATTAGAAAATTAGTATGGGGGCGCAGGATATCTGAAACACCATGATAAAGCACAGTGCTTGGACCAAGGAGTTACTAAAATAAATCCGGCATAAATGCTGAATTTTCTGTAAACCTCTTGACCTAGTCTATAAAAAAAATAGAGTGCATTACAGGTAAATACAGGAACAACATAAACAAAAACTTGTATATCTGATTGAGGTGTTGACATCACCTACTAACCTACAACAAAGATTAAAGTAAAGCTGTATGATTCATTTGTTGATATTGTTATGGCTGTACACGTGTATGTACTTTTGGGTTTGTATTTTGTGCTGATATCATTTTTCGTTCCTTTCTATTATTAGCCCAAACCAAACAAGAGAAGAGCATCTCCGTTGGGTAACATATGGATAACATGACATGACATTAGCACCTGCTAAAAGTGGCCAAGTACGTCATCCGATAAGTGCACTATTCTAGCACGGTCTCAGGATAAACTCCCCCACCTGTTTCTCATAGACTGTAAATGCCTTCCTTGTGTCACCCACAAAGAGCGGTATTAAAAGAATGTGAACACTCTTAAGAAATGTCGCTTTTTTATCATCTTAAACCACGACTGGATCAAAACTAATTGAAGTTTTGTGACTTTTGATCTCTAGCACCGGTTTCATTCCATTAGATTAGAATTACCTACGTATTCATGGTGTTGTCTGCAATAACTAAAGCAAGAGGCACAGACTGGCTTTTTTATCAGTATGCACCACTACACGCAAGAATGCCTGTCAAATACTTCTTATACGATATCATTAAAAGTGTAAAAGGCTAAAAGGTTTCTGAACTTTTTGTCTTGATTGAAGATTTATCTACATAATAATAAGATTAAACATCTGTGGCTTTGTTTTTGGCTGCGTATACAACAGGATAGCGGCCACAGATTTGACGCAATCGTCTCGAAACTTTGGCAATGTGTTTGTATGTAGATATACCCATACGTTCAGTTAAGCTATTCGTGTATGGGTGATTGTAAGAAATGTTATCAGCTTTTTTTCGTTATTTACTATGTATTCTCTGAAAAACGCCATCTTCAAAATGACATAAAAAACGTGCGACTTTCGCACAATTATGTTTTGACTCTTATTCGAGACGTGGGTTCAGAAGCTAGCTTGAACTTTTGAGATGTCTCAACACTGAAATACTTTCGAAAATGAACTACATTGTCTGTATATGTATTCATTGCAGATGTGCACCAATAGTTACTTCTAGAGGGTGTTTTAAAACTTTGTTTACAGAGAACCCGCTAATTTATATGTTGCTAATATTTTTGAAGAATAAAGGTGTGTATCCATCCAATGGTGTATCTATGATTTCAAATCGGGATGGATGCATAATGAGCAAGCGCTTCGCGCCCAAGTTTTTTAAGTGGGAGGGGTCCTTCTTTATTCATTCTATAATGTGGTTAAAACTGTTATTCAAGATGACCGAGCCAATTTGAGTTTTCTTTCCTTCTTTTGGTATGACATCCTTCCTGGGTACTTCAGCCACTTGAAAACACAGAAGGCGCAAAGAGTTTGTTTAGGGAGGGAGGGTCCTTCGTTGATAAAAAATAATAATAAATGAAACCCCTTGAGTCGAAAATTGGCGTGGTCATAATGGCAAATAAGGCTAATGCCGAGGGCACGAAGAGCCTGAGTTTTTGCGGGGGGTCCCTTCTACAGTGTGGTTTACAATCTTTTACGGAGACCAGGCAAATATGTTATCTTTATTTTTGTATATCCTCATCCCGGGAAAGGCCGGGTACTTCAGCCACTAGTTTTAAATAGTCAACGTCATATACCAGAGTCTGAAACTAGATCTAAATAACGAAACACACACACTTGTTTGATCATATTTTGTTTTTGTAGACTAATACAACTGATTATTTGATACATAAATGAAAAATATGGAACCAATGCTTTTGTTGACTAAAAAAGTGGATCCTTGAAAAGAAAAGAAAGTTTACTAAAATTCGACTACTACCACTTGACAACTTATTTCCTTATGGTGACTCAATGTAAACTATAACCTCCAAACACATTCATGACCTTTAATCGAAACATGATTTGAAATAATAACGTTAGATATGATCCAAAGAAAACTGCTTGTACACTATTGAAAAATGAATCATTCATGGCTATATTTGCATCTCAGTGGTTCATATCATAAACAAATTAAATACGTTTTAACTGGACAATTGGAATAGACCGAGTAATTTATTTGACAGCCTATATATCTTATCAAACAGAAGCCTGTGGGTTTGTCTATTCTTAAGGGGTGTAGAGTATCACGTGAGCAACCAGATACCATCAATCACGACATTTACATTCTCCCATAAAGGTGATTGCGCTGCTTAATTACTTTGAACCTTGCAATTACGAAGGAAATTTAAGCTAAATTGTTTTTTTTTCAACGGCACAAGTACGATCCCGGAATCTTTAATGTTTAAACTACTTTCTGAAGCAAAGGTTATTCACATCTTAAAATATTTGACCCAAATTTAAAGGTGTTACGTCGATCCGGACGTAATGTTTTTAAAGAGAGAATACAATATAAGCATTGTTTTAATGTTACATTTTTTTTCGTCGGAAATAGAGATGTAAAACCGGAACTTTGAATATACACCCCATTTGTCCCAACAAGAGGAATAATCTTAGTGATAAATATCAGTTGTCAGCACCTGTCAGGTGTCAAAACAACGATCAAATGTCACGCTGGTTATCCGTAGAGCAGAAGAAGAATAAGAAATATTGAAACTCTCGGGGGAGTAAGGGGTCAATAAGTAAAAGGGGATAAAGATAGATAAAGCGGACTATTTTGTTTATGCAATTTATTGCATACATATTGTAGTTGATAAAGAGTTTTGTAATCTGAGTATGGACTCAATTCCTTTGTATAGACGAGGAAGATTGACGACGATGACGATGATGATGACGCCGATGATGTTAACGAGAATGATTGGCGGACAATACTAATGAAGTAACGGCCTTACCCTGGATTCATCAAGGACTGATGGTGGCGGATACACAACAAAGTGACGTAATGTAAATCCGAAGCCAGTTTCACCCCTTGGAATCAAAACGATATGAGGACCTGCCCATTCCGGTACATCATAAGATCCAGGCTCCTGAAACAAAACATCAAAATATGTTACTGTAGATCAAATAGCTAATCATTTGTCTAAATAATAACAATATAAACAACAAAAAGCCTCAAAATAAACTCCACTCCTTGCGGTCAAAAACATGTTAACATCAAGTCCAAATGACAAATTATGTTTGATGAACACAGACATAGTCATGTTTACATACCAGAGTCGTTACTGTTGTCAAACAAACAAAATGTATTTTTAATATGTACGTATTTGATCATCCAAATGTGACCCTTAGCATCGGAACTCTACTCAGAACCAAACTTCCCTGAGTTCGGCACTTAATATGATTAAAGAAGTGAAACCTCACTTGCCTATGTAGAGTTTCCTATGCTACAACTTATTAGAAAAATTAAATTGGTCTCGAGGATTAATCGAACCAGGATCATTCTGCACATATCCCTGCCAACCAACCATATGAGACGATGGAAGATGAGGTTGAAAAAATGTATGTTGAATATAGCAGTTTGAAAAGTTGCAGTACGGACGAGCAATGGCAAAGTTGGCATAGAACAGCCAATGTAAAGGAGTTTATTGGGCAATGCATTAAAAGCTATAAACAGTATTTAGCAAGATAATGCATGCCATTTGCCAGTAATCAACATGTGCTCTTATGGTATCACTGATTTATGTATACTGCGTGTCCCATTGCAATAGCTTTTGATGTTCAAATTATTTGTATTATTGTTGTTATTCGTGTTGGCTGTTACTGAATAAATAGCATGTGAAGGAACATTTTTTGCAATCGGCGACGTGCTTTCGTACATGACCCGGGTTATGCACTTGGATCTGCACATGCTTTTCATGAAGCATGTAATAAGGTAAACACGAGCTGCGGCCCATGGAATGCAATCTAATAATCGTTTTCTCCTCCGTTTTTATCAATGTACCCAGTAACCCGCACAATACATTTGATGGTATCAATAACCCGTATTGGAGACCAGCTGCCTGACTAAAGTAAGATACAGATGTAGCAGTTTCCGAACTGGTGATCCTCACGTTGGAAATGTGAGCCTTGAACACGATAAAGCAAATCAGAGAAACATGATTTCACGTTCACGGGAAATGGCAAGAACATCATCATGAATCTTGGCACCTGCCTGGAAGTGGTGCCACACTTTGATCGCTGGTGATAGTAGCTGTCAGTCACTGCACAATGTTGCGCCGCAGCAGCTCCAGTAAGTAGCTCAACATGACAACAAACGTCACATGCAGTCACACAATCTACATAACCTTTTCTCAGCCGACACCCAGATACTGACATAGAAAAGGGCATGTGCAGAGAAAGCAGTATCATTGCATGTATTTTCATTGCTACAATTCCACTACCCAGATAAACATAAGCAGGTGGTTGTTAAACTTACAGCACTATCAGTTAATCATGTTAATGAGCTTCACCCCGTGTGCGTTTAAGAAAACATCAACGCCACTTCGTATCATTTTCAAAACAAGACATTTCCACTTACGACATAAATAACATCGTTTATGTGTTAAAAATGCTGTATTTGAAGCAAGACACGTTTTCGCGTGTCTTGATAACCAGTTTCCACTCTACCTTCAGTAGTCAAACTTAACCTCCGTGTGTTTCGGTTGAGCATGGGACATATATAGTATTATATAGCAGTTATGTCCCGGACATCAAAATAATAACACAAACTGTTTTTCCTCCAAATATATCTGTCTCCTCTCATGCCTACAGACTTCCTGTCTGTATCTGTTTTGAGTGTCTGTCTTTATGCTCATTTACCATCTTGTCAGTCGAAAGTATGTCAATCGGTCAATGTACCTATATGTGCAGCTGTCACGTTCCCTGTTCAACTAATGTTTGCTGGATATTTCTCATAACAGTCCAATACAAAGCGTATTTCAGTCCCTACAAAGCCATAATTTTAATATAATAGTGTGCCTTCAAACAAGGTATGAATGCAAATCTACAACAACATCATTTGTACAATAAATTGAAGCTAATAACGAAATACACGAGCGTAGGCACTTCTTTGAGTTCTTAAGCTATCAACTATATCTGTTAGCGATAAACACCCCATATCATTTTTACAAACAAAAAACAATTGTTAAAAATTGTGCTGTTAAAAGGGCAATGTTTTTGTTGTGTTGCATAATTAACACAATTCTTTTATGGTTAAGGAGAAAGCGCAGAGCGAAGCAAAAAACTTCAGACCGCACCAAAAAACCTTCTCCAGAGCTATGTTCTTACCAATTTAGGCAAGGCTCAAAAGAAGTAACGATAAAGAGGTCCCAAAATTAGCAAATTAGTATGTTTACGTCAGATAGACTTGCCAAATTCGCTTGCCCGAGTGTTCAGAGCGTAGGATCAGAGACAACATCAGCTGTCACCTCCGATTGTTACGTCCCATCATCATAGCCAAACTTAACCAACAATCTATTTAGATCATTTTCTGGGGGCCCGAATAGAAACAAATGGACAGCAAGACAATTATAGAGGGTTATTCAGAGCCGAGAATAGACTAATGGGGACACTAATTTCTCGAGTAATTACACTATTATAAGGTGTGATGGGGCACACATTTAGCAAGATGTTCAAATAAAAGGGCAAATGCTAGCTCATATACAATTAAACGCCCACATCACCTTGACGGCATGTTGCACTCACCTTGACGTGATAAAAGCCCAGTCTTGTAAAGGGGCCACTAGCAACTGGCAAACATTTAACTTAATGAACATGAACGCCCGATGTTTGTGAATCGTCTTGGTGTTTACTTGCTCTGTGTAAGCATTACCTCATTTTTTTTACAAACAATAAATTCCCCTACAGAAAGATATTTGTTCAGTTGAAAAATATTTACTTAACAAGGCATACAAATGTATTGCAAACAGGACTGGTGTTTCTGGCAATGATAAGGATATATGCACATTGAAGTCCTTATTAAGAATACTGGTATTGAGGGGAATGCTGGATGCTGCTGGGGATGGTGCACTGTTTGATGAGATGAGCGAAGAACAATGACACAAATTGTTTTATTTAAAAAAAAAACTATTAAGTAGAAAATGTCGCAGTGGGGAATTCTGTAAACTAATATATCGTAGAGACGTTACGGTTCAGGTCAAACAGCAGACGAAATGCAGTGACGCGTGTAATTGACAATCCCAATGGGGCGACATAATTAGCAGGTTCATCATTGTATTATTTGTTATTGTGTGAAAGTATGTAATTACTACGACGAAATAAATATAAAAGAGTCGGGGGAAGGGAAGAAAGAAAGACAGACTGACTGACTGACTGAACGAAAGAAATACCGAACGAACGAAAAAAAGATAGAAAGAAGAAATGGATTAACATTTAACACAACATTAATATGTTATACAAAAACATAAGAGTATATAAATAAATGTTCTAAGTACAGCCACGGCCTGCTAAAGACAGGGCTATCTACAAATTGGGCGCACTATTAGAATCCTCTTTCCATAACCGCATACATGAAAAGGGCAACAGGTCGGTTTCTTGGTCGAAATAAAGGTCATTGTCGATTCCGGATCTCAATATAGTTCTAGGAATTCATAATGGATGCCATACTTAAAAATAATGATATATTCTTCCTTTGATCATTGATATAATAAGTCGCCCCAGTAACTCAATGGTTAAGCGTTCACCTCGTGATCGGAAGGTCACGTGTTCGAATTCTGGTGTCATACCAAGACTTTTTTTTAAAGTGGCCTCTAGTATTTAGAGATTCATGCCCCGACTGGTCGGTACGGTTTCAGTTTATTGTGACTGGGTAGGATGTACGAGTAATGCTTCACTTTCATTCTCTATATGGCAAAACACACACAAAATCTGCGTACCACCATGGCCAATATAACCTACCATGTGTTGGTGTAGACGTTAAACTCATACCATTACCTGTGTTTATATCATAGTAAATTGGTTTGACAAACGAGATAACAGATCGGTGGACAAAATAAAATGTGTTAAATCAATCTAGAAAAGAAAAGAAACTTACTTCAGAAGAGAAAAACTAACCTGTTAAAATTGAAATCTGACATAATTATCATACTGACTGATGTTACAATAGTGTACCACATATTGATATGTGTCCACTGTATACTAAGCCAGGAATAGTTGTTAGTTCTTGATTGGACAATGTATGGTGATCATCACCATAGGTTCGTATGAATAAACTTGAATCTGACACTGTAAGGACTGACTTAAAAATCTTCCTCCAACATAATAAACGAAAAACTAAGACGTAGCATCACAACTGACGCTCAGTGCTCAGAATACCAGCAGCCTCTTCATTTCTTTCACCTCGCTTCGTGTTCAGTGACATAAACCGAAGTAAAAAAAGATAAATATTCTTGTTTACCTTAACAAACACACGGTGGAGTGAATCTGTTTGAAAGCACGAGACAGAAGCAAGTTAAAATGTTTACGCTTGTTAAGATTGTGCTTGTGCCACAACGTAACTGTCACCTGCAGCAGTACTTTGTCTACCGCTTTGTCTTACTTTATGTTATGTTTTTTTTTAAATCATCAGACTAATTTGTTCTTAACTAATAATTATAAGCGCAAACCACATAATTTGTTCAACGTCACCCCATCCACCCCAAAAAACTTCATATTTTAGGACAACCTGATTCACCATTAAAAGATGTATTTGAAGCAAATTATAAAAGTGTGTTTTTAGGCAAAAACATACGTTTTGTGTTTTTTGCATTACGTATCGTGTATAGTATATTCGCTACGTAGTTGACATTGTTTTTGCATCGCATAGAATCATCTCTGCATTTACTTCTTGAATAATTTATCAAGCTATATTCTTTCATATGATCTTCATGTGTTGCACAAGGCGCTATTCACTTGTACTCACTCACACAAAAATAAAACATTCCGTGCAGTAAATATACGACATCTGTATTTAATTAAGAACCATGTTTATCTTTTTCTAGAATGCCGCCATGATTATCAAAAACAAATATCTTAAAACAAAATATTCGCATCATGTATAAAATCAAAGTATCAAAACAAATTCTCACCTGGATTTTGGAACAAGAACACAAGAACAACTGCCAACAATGTTGATCCTAAAGATTAACTGCCATGCGCTATGCCATCATAAACTGATGAAATGTAGCATGTGGTGCTTAACCTAATGCATGATTGCCTCGTGATCAGAAAATTGGTAATTCTTTGGGAATATGTTTTGTCAATAATCTGCCAAAGCTACAAGAACTAAGTGTAAAAAGGTTAAAGAATTCTACTCTTAAAGTTACTCATTAGCTCAATGAAGATATAAAAAAGCCGTTAAGCTCCACTATTAGCTTACATCTGACATACAAGCTCACATTCTCTTAGATAGATTAAGAATAAAATGTACACCTTCAAAACCTACATATGATATTACCCAGATCCCTTTTAGAACATTGTATCCTGTTTTCAGTACGTATTACACTACACAGGATCAGAACGCGTTCGGTTTAGAACAAAAGTTTATAATAATAACAAAATCATTGTAAGTGCACTACCACTGTGAAAAACCGTATGCCTATATCGATAACCGTTCTGAAATGATCACTCTGTATGTACTATTTTTGGTTTTGGGCAGTTTTTATGTGGCCACCTGGTGTATCAGCGGTGTTGCTTCTTTACGTCAATGACTCAACAAAATCAGAATCACATGTTTAATTAGGTATAAGGAAAACAAGACGATTCGACACTTATCGGCACGGCGCGCACATCTTCAAATTGTGTTGATTCTGTAACTATTCATAACAAGACATGTTTGTTTCTTCCTTTGAAATTCAAGATGACATTCAAATTGCCTGTCGTAATATATGCCCTACGAAATTCCAAAGATTTCAAATACAAAAAAGCAGTCAATAGAAAGACTGAACACAATAATGTTATTTGCTCAGAGGTCACGTCTCGGATGATAAGAAAACAGTTCGTGCTGAGTAAAAAAGGAAATAAACGAGCTTAAAAACGGAATGATATCAGGATGTCATGGTGGGAACCTAACAGAGTATTCAAATAGATCATCAAGTTGTAAGCTGATGGCATACAAAAGATCGCTCTATCCCCACCATGTAACGTCATTATCTGACGGCAGGAAAATGTGATAATCATCTAAGGCCTAAGGCACATCAAAGTGAGAAGAGATCAATTAACAATCGGTGAATTATTTTTTGAAGATTGTTGTAAAGGGTGTGAATCCATCACCAGTCCATCAGTATTTAATGGGCGACAGTTCTACTTAGATTCTTAAGAACTGTCACACAAACGGTGATCTAATGTATACTGCCACAGGGACCATCAGTCGAGCAACGAATCACTTACACAACCGCTACTAAATCACATAATGTCTCACTGTAACAATTCAATTCAGTTTATTAAACCGTATAAGGCTAAGGAATAGCCTGCGACCTTCCGTTCTCGAGCAAAGCACCCTTCCAACTTTGAAACGGAGGTGGTTAGTCAGTAGTCAGTCTTTTGAAAGGGCTAAACAATGTTTTGTCATAAGAGAGCAAACCGCAAAACTGTCATTTAAAAGGATATCCGAATGAAAGGCGTCAAGAGGCCAAATACATATCTGCCATAACATTGCAAATGTCACATATGCAGGTCGGGTAACTCTTGTATAAATATGCTTTACATGGTGAAATAATTAAATGCCAACAGCTAAGAAAGCAACCAGTGCAAAAGCAGTGAATGTGATAACAGAATACAGTGATATGTTTATGCAGCTGTAAAACATGATCAAACAAATGTTGAGACTTTCACGCAGCTTTGGAAAAACATTCAATATCGATTAGTTTGTGTTTAGGGGAATGTCTATTTTGTTCTACAAAATTGTCTTATGGACACGTTTTCTCTTGATTTTCTCTTAATATACCCTCATTTTGAACTGCAGCTTGTTTATATCGGTAAAGATTGAAAAAAATACTTAATACAAAATAGCACTGGATACAGCAATGTTTGGCACCTCGTGATATAATAGCCAATATAACGTGTAACACAGCTTGTAACATTCAAATTTAGTCACTAAACACACATAGACGCAGCAAAAACTATGTTGATTGAGAGGGATCTGCGAATATTGTATGTTTCAGCTTACGGCTGAATTCTGAATTGTAACAATTGTCTGGGTACTGTAACAAAGAGAAAAGAAGTAATGTATCTAAAGCTAGCAGTGATTTGCAAGTGCCAATAAAAAATAAACTATAAATAATGCATTATTCCCTAGAGACTCTAGAGAGCAAAGGGTGCACTGTGACGTGCAATTTTGATTATGGATGTTACATGAAAGGGCTTTGATGTTTCTCAAGGGAGTCCCCGAAAGAGAAACACAATAAGATAGGCCAAATACCTCCTTTGATGCATAATATTGAACATTACGCCAGCAGCAAAACACAGAGCAGACCTGTCAAAGCTTACAAACGTTTATAGCACTAAGAAAATTAATGACGTTGGCCTGGCACGAGTATACAGTCTACAATTCAAACAACGTTGTTTTTAACATTGTTTGCTTTACTAAACGATCCGGGACACACTGTACGTGTTATCACAATGTGTCTATTTGGGCTAATGGTGGGTGAGTGCTAGGGTGTGAGTTTAACATGGAAACCATGGCCACCAGATGATGAAAACTAACAGTATTGAATTGTGGATAGTCATCTTGTGAGGTAAGATTTAAGAGGGAGTAAAATAGATTTGGACCAGAACTGATGTCCTACTTATTAATTCAGCCAATAGTCACTGATTCAGTAAATTGGAAGATGAGAAACAGGAAGAGGAACTCAAAATATACGCACGGTCACACTGATACACAAATCTACAGAACAAGACACAGATAAAGAGAAAAGAGAGAAGCGCCTGCTAGATTGAAAATAATTGCAGGTGTTACATAGGGTGTACACAATTCACAATTGTCCTTTACTGATTTAAACAAATGCAACTTTTTTTTGAAATTTGATCCTACATACATACGAATGTTTAAAAAAATACATTCATC
>JAUUEB010002465.1:0-17436 GCA_032362205.1 Clione limacina
CCTAGAAAGGTTAGAGTTATAAAGAGCCATCAATCCTTTGAGCTGGCTATCTGCTGAAGATTGATGCATATTTATAACTCTAACCTTTCTAGGGAAGACCGTTCTCTAACATGTCTTTCATATTTAGTAAAGAGCATTGCCCCATCTTACACTTTACAATGTTTCAATTTTTCAAGTTTGTGAAGAACAATTTCAAAAGTTACCTATCATTGTGAAAAATATTATGATATATTTCATTTTCATATCGGGTACTATTTTTTCATGGGCAAGATCAGTAAGTACATTGTTTATTGTTTTAATTCTAGTTATAATTCTTGTTCTTGAAAAAACACAGGGCATTATTGCAATTTTGAAATATTCAATTTACACTCTTTTTCTCACACATCAATTGAGATTTTGTGTTTAATTTGTATCATCACCCGAACATCTTGTTGTTTTAAAAAAAGTTAAGCTAGAAACTAAATATGTAAAGAAAATACTTCAGTTATGTTTGATCATTGTTCTATAAATAAAACTGTTAATGTTAGGCTAACTATTTACTTACCAATGCCGTCTTACGATTTTGAAATCAAACTACTGACACATTCCATGTGACGAAATAATTGAAGCCATCTCAGTATTATAAGAACACATTTGAAAGGGCGTTTGAGTTCTAAAGACACATATCCTAATGGTGATTGGCGGTTTTGATAAATTATATCATGAAATGTCCTGGACCCCATACGCAAAATATCATGAAATGATAGATCATTAATCAGATCAAATAGATCTTCGGATAACAATTAAGGAACAGAAGGTATTTTATTTCCTTTTATATTTGGTAGGCACTAGTAAACAGTGCATTGAACTTTTAGCCCTCAAATGTTAACATTGAATATAAACAATATCCCTATTTGTAAAAGGACGTATTTTTTTTATAAATTCATGCTTTGAATGATTGTGTATGTATTTATTTATTGTTTAACGTTTATATTGATCATTAATGATTTTAATTGTTGTGCATTAATTCTTATCATAATAAGTAATTCAAGGCCAAAGCGATGGGAAAACATGTTCATACACTTTCTTAAACGGCATTTTATATATGAGTTATTAAAATGGTTTGCTTTTGTTTGGAATTTGTTAATATTTGAGACGTAAAATAACATTATTGCATCTTAGAAACTTATGATATTTAATAATTGTGTGATTATTATCCTTAATATTAAGAACAATACAGTATTGTTGGTGACTTTATTAGATGGATATAACTTGTACCATATAAAACTGTAGGCTGTCCATCCGTCTTCTCGTTTTTGCAACACATACAAAAGTCTTAGTTGAACCTTCGCCTACATAACATTCCTTCATGAGATTACTTCATAAAATCACTTCAGATTTTCTTCTTGCGTCACTTATTGTTGTAAAAAAAAGCTTGCTGCTATCCGTTAAATGATAATAAGATTGGCCTTGAAAACGAAGAAATGTTTACACATAATGGATTCAAGAGATGAAGTCAATCCATTAAGATATAAATAAAGGGGACATTAGACAAATATTTATGTAACACCAGATAAACGGGCGTGTATCACGTAAAAAATGTCTCCTAAACGATTATAAGCCGATTTTCTACAAATATAATCGGAAATATGACGCATCTGGTCGCAAGGTTCCATTTCGAGATGGCTTTTAAAGGTAATTAGATTAGTCCCATCAGATTTTGTTTTTCTATTGGATTCTTTTTTCTCGAACATTTAACTTCATCAATAACAATAAGATGTGTATGTGTTTAAATCGACTAAGAGACAGAAACTATCTGAAACCCTGTTGTTAACAAAAGGTCGAAGGTCGTATTCTTCATATCAGGTTTATAGAAAAGCCATCAATATTTAGTTTTCGTCAACATAAATTTATATTTATTTCAGTTGTTTCATGCAAGTGTTACGGTGATAAGAAACATTTTTTTTAGATTTGCGACATGAGAAACTTTAAAAAAGGCAAAGTGGAAATAATCCATAACATTTGATTACTTGTAAAAGCTGTTTGTCTTATCCCCATGAGAGTTTGTTCTTCACTACATCCATAATTTTCAAATATTTGTGATGATTGCCAGACTAGATCACGTTACTCGCGTATTTTCTAGATCTTAACTTCGGTAGTTAATCCAAAAAACAGTACAATTTATAGACTTACCGACCTTCAACATTAACATGATAGAAAGTGGAACTTACCTGAAAGAGAAGAGAAAAGGGCAAATAATTATAATAATCAAATATATTATATCAGATGCATCAAAATAACGTTTTTTAAATTTGATAAGAAGATATTTTTTTATAATAATGGAGCGATTGAAGTGAACAAATTAGTCTCTGAAAAATATAACTTTTAATTTCAAACAATTGTGTGCAATTGGAAAATAATTAATAGTGTTTAGCCTTTTCCTTTATTCTCTTAGTAACTGTGTATACTTTTATATATTTTTGTGATATTTATATCACGCTTTATTACACGTCGGTGCGCTTTTATCCTCTCCCTTTTCTTTTTAAGTAAATAAGAATGTACATTTATCACTTGAAAGAGATAGTTATAATACAGAATAACGTGTGCTCAATTAAAAACACATAACTTAAAATCCTGCTCATACAATTAGAAACAAAAATATAATTCATACGATGCGTGAATTGGGATGCTAGGGACACCACAGTTTGGTGAGAATGTCCACGTTCAGTTCATAAATGGTCTAGATTAAATCGAGTTACATCATGTGCCGGTGTCTTACATCTCTGGGTATTGCGTACATGATATATATGATAAAACACGTTCTCTGTAAAAATGATATTTTTGAGATTCGAAAAATATACCATTAAGTCTTAAGGTCTAGCTGCCATGCTTACAAAACACATATATATATATATAGACATATGCAACATAATTTTTGCAAGAGTTTTTTAAACAATTATACAATTGATTCATACCATAATCAATCAGCTTTTGAATATTTCTTCATCATTGAAACATGTAACCAAGTCGTTTACAAACATTATACTAGAGGTTTGAAGAATGGGTATACAAATAAGATAATTTAAACCTCAAACATTACGCACATAATACGATTTATGTTCTTCTCAAGGTCAATGTATTATCAGGGTGAAGTCAAATAACTCTTATACAAAAAGTGATGAGTTCATATCTTCATTAATCTATACATATTCTGCTTATAAGTAGTATTTGAGGCGCAAATCAATTCATATGATAGTGTCAAGTCTAACGACTACGTTGTCATATTGCCTATCTATTGTCACGTGTAGTGCAATTGCGATGTTAAAGTAAGATAGAAAATTAAAGACAGTCATTTAACAGTTTCAAATGTCCCAAGGGGTAAATGTCAAGCCCAAGCCATTATCCAATACCCATGACGGCTCAGAGCCAAGCACTCCCATTATTATTGATTGCAGAAATATACTAGAAGCCTTTCTAAGATGTGATCAGTAAAGCAGATTCTGGTTTTAAGTAGAATTTGAGGCACAAATCAATTCATGTGATAGCATGCAAGTCTAACGACTAGGATGTCACATTGCCCTAACATAATCACGTGAAATGCGATTGTGATGGCAAAGTAAGATATAAAACAAAAGATAGTCACTTAACCGTTTCCAATTTCCCAAGGGAGGGTAAGTGTCAGACCCAAGCCATTATCAAATGCTCATAACGGCTCAGGGCCAAGCACTTCCATTGAGAGTTGATCGCAAAAATATGCTGAAAGCTTTTCTTAAATGTGATCAATAAAGGTGGCAACATAAAAACAAATCCCATGTTCTTCTTTTGTTTATTCTTGGGAATTTTAGAGCCATTGTTTATAACTTATAAAGATAAATGACTTTTGTTTCGTTTACTTCGAGATGACCAAATGGTCACCACACCTGGTCATGCCGCCACATTACTTGTTAATAAATGTCTGAGAAATTGTAAAAATCAAGATGTATTTGTATCTAAAGGTTCGAATGTTATTACGCTTTCTAGCGCTTAATAATGGAAATACTCTGTATATCCATATACAAATGAAGATAGTGCCACATTTATACAGCTACGTTTTAGAATACATCATTCTCACTGCTCTTATGAAATGAAAGAGTGGATAAAATCGTCAGAAAGGTGTATAAGTATGTGGAAGTGTGGAAGAGAAACAGAAAGTAATACAGTAACGCAAAAGAGATATATATTTTATACATAGGAAATTAAATTAAAACGTAATTGCTGACTGTGTTGTTACATTTTATAACATGATGATGGAGTGATGGCTTTATTTTAAGGCGGAAAGTTAAGGAAAAAACTTGTTAGCGGCCTTATTTGTACTAGAGGATGGGCAGACTTCATTATCAAGTGAAAGTTAAAAAAAGAACTAATCAGGCGCTTACTATTAACAAGGGGAGGATTCATCCCAGTTTTCAACTTAAAAATGTAACAGCAACAAATACAACCCTGTGATATGCGTTGTTTTAAAACCAAGACAACTAGATGAATTAACCGCTTATATGGTTCGTGCTCTGAAGATCTATAACATCCCTTACCAGCTTTCCCCTGAAACGCATTCAACCAGATGAGTTTGCAAAATACACCATTTGTAACAAACTTATAAAAAACAGAATAATCTCAGAAACTAGAAAGTTGATAGGATTTCTACTTACATTAATTATCATAGTATATATTTTTATTTTCAGAAAAAAGATACAAACAATCGAGACCACATGTACATATATTCGCTTATTCCTTATGCGTCTTAACAGGCAAAGAAATGCATTTAACTGATCGGTTAAAGCCGTAGACTCATCAGTTCTGTTCGTTTCAATGTACCACATACAATAGACATTAAAACATTTGAATGTGTGGAGATTACATCAGAGACTGATACTCCCAAGCAAAATAAAAAAAACGAACAGGTGTCTCTTGAATCTATTCAATATATATGTATGATATATCGTACTGAAAGCATCGCAATTACCAGTCTAATGCGTGTCAAAAATGATGACACTTTTTAGAATATTGTCTATCCAGAGGGCATAACACCAGAAATAAATAGCACTATTAAAGTATTCCAATATATCTTAAATGGTGATAGGAAGCAAATCTGATTTTCGCTTATCTTACTCTTGTTAGAGGCCTGAGGCAAATGGGAGTTCAAATGGGGTAAATGAACGTGCGATTTAGTTCTTCAAACCAAATCACTAAAGAAGAGAGGCAACACTATCATTTCATGCTGTAAGAAGGCAAAAACAAATTGTATTTCTGCGAGAAAAATCCGAACGGTACTAATGAAAACAATAAACTTGTATTTAATAAGTTGCAACACATCGTCATTTACTTATCACATCCAATAGGAGCAGACAAATTTAATGTTATCCAAAGAAAGAGTGCAGTCTAAATGAATTATCTGTGGAGACCAGGTATATTGTATATTAAAATATAAAGATGGGGGGGGGGGGGGTGATGATGAGTTGAACAAAGGAAAGAGACGCCAGATGCGTAAAGTTGTATACATCGATCAACATATTGCCTTTAGATGTCGTTTGATGACGCACACGCAGTAAAGAAGGAAAAAAAACGAAATAAATAAAAAGGCGAAACCATAAAATATGTTGAAGACAAGGGCTTTCTTTTAAGACATTAATAATATTTGGGGTGTTGCAGACAGACGTGGGGTCAATGATCTATCCAGGAACATTGACGTATTAACGACAAATTCGAAAGTAAGACAACACGTGTATGTGAATCGTTATAAAAAAGAATCCTATTACCTATTTATTATACGAATAGCAAATCTTTTCTTTGCATACACGATAGTGAAAATAATAAGCTGCATATATAAGTGCTTTTTATAAAAAGTCTCTTTTGCTCTTATTATCAACAAGGGCGGTCTGTTAGTTTTGACTCAAAAATAGAAACACCAATTTTCTTTGAAAATACAGCATTTCACTTAACTGATTATAATCTTTTAATCCCTGGGTTTTGATGACGCATAACATCAAACACGGTACAGATACAGGACACTAGGTCAATTATTATGAAAAATGTATCATATACACTAGGTCAAACATCAATACGAGTCGACTGCGATCAGATTATATCAAAGCGTTAATAAATGACGTCATTGAACCCTAGTGTATCCAGGCGAAGAGTGTGAATTTACATAACATTAAAAGATACTCGCGAAAGAGATAAACTGATAAAAAGGCGGAAAGGGCAAAAGCTATTATACCAACTGTTGCGGTATTACAACAGGCGTGGAAACATTGCAACCACTGAGACGGAAATAACTCATCTCTTATTATTCGTTATGAACAGCAACATTTGGATTACTCCCCATGATGAATCTATCAAGGCGATAGTAGGAGTAATAAACCAACTTGTTATGATAACTTAACAAACGTCACACATAGTGTATAACAATTATTCAATCTCACCTTATGCGTACATAGACACAATCAACTCAACATGTTTTATATATACAAGATTACATATATTCAACATGTGTGATAAATAAGAAGAGTCGATACTTAGTCTGTGAGGTATTAAACATAATTAAATAGTGTAGTTCATTTTCTGTTAGCAATTTCATAGCAGATGTCTTCATCATATCAAGAATAAAAAGACAGATGGCAATCACATAGTGCATAGTGACCTGTCAGAAAAGGAAAGAAAATTATAAGGAGTTGAAAAGAGCACAATATACCACAGTAAATGAAGAAGGAAATGAGAAAGGTTGGAGAGTATACATATAGGGTTTGCAGGTGAAGTATAATTCAGAACACTTTTAAAAGACATAAGTTGCACTGGGAAAAAATCAGGTTTACGGAAATAAGGAGAAAATTCAGAAGAGGCTTACCGATCAATTTTAGAATAAAGTAATACGAAAATCCAAGGAAATGGGTCTTGGGATGTCAAGTGTGTTTCGGGAAACATTTTGAAGCTAGTGGCACCTCAGGCTGAAACACTACAATTTTTGCCGTAACTTCAACGCCCTAAAAATGGTACTGATGATGAAAACACTGAAAAAGACCCCACCAATGAAGCTGTCAAGCCACTCATTGAGCTAAAAGTTGGCATAATGCACAGAGTATGCTGTGTTTATAACCCCTGATATGCCGCATTATTTTCTCTAGTGGTTTAAACTGACAAACAGCCCTTAGTTTCTATCTAATAATATATCTAATCCTTTCAGAACATTTGGTCTCTACAAGGTTTCGGAAGGTTTGTTTGTGTTAAGATACAAAGAAATCTGAAACATTACCTTCACGTCGTTGTAGTGGTTACGTAAAAAGAGGTCCAAACTATCTTCTTTGAATAATGAATAAATCACCCTCGCATCTGTTGTTATGTTCTTTAAGTTAAATTATGTATGTCTATTAAGATAATAATTTGAGAAAAAGGGTGGGGGTACATTGGCGCATAGCGTAGAAGGAAAGGTCTAAATGTGGTTTTCATTCTTTTTGTATCCATCCCGGTCAAGACCGGGTACTAAGCCACTAGATAACCATAAAAGTAAGTAATATGCCTCGCACATATATACATATATAGATTGCCTCCATTTTAATAGGATCCTTTTCTCCTTATGATTAACCACGTGTATTTCGTAATTTATATTCTTTTTAAACTTCCTTTTCTCAAATTATTTCTCTTAATAGACATGAGATTATTTCTCTTATATACTATATATGAATAGTAAAGTTTAACACTTTAGTTGAATATATCTCTGAATGTAATTAATGATATCCTTGCACAGTACCATCGATCTTATTTCTTAAGCTAAAGATGCTCAAGAGCTTTGACTTGTCTACGTTTAAAATGATTACTTTCACAGTTCTGCACCTACATGACTTTTCTTACCCTTTTGTATTTAAAAGTACAAAGAGTTTGTTTTTTCATAAAAGAAATGTGCTGTGTAATGTGCTTCGCCATTATCACTCTCATTACCGCCCAAGATTGTAGCGTGGTGAAAACGGTGCTTTATGTGCGAGACAAACTCTAATAATTGATGCCCGCTATTTAACTTTGGGCGATCCGTGTTTCCTGTACACTTTTAAACCATGAAACGGTTTTCAACATGCAAAAAAATCCTGGTTGAACAGGTAATGGAAACAAATGAAATATGCGAGAACAATTTTGACTGAAGAATGATACGGTGCGAGTGCATTAAAATGTGTTCAAAATTCGCTTACGTAATATTTGCTACAAAATACGACGAACTTGTCCGAGACAGGACAGCGTAGAGTAATTATGCTAAAATTAGCGGTTTGTTCTGTGTTGTTTAATTGAATGATAATCATTTGGTGCAAAAGCGAACGAGCACGACTATAATAGAGAGTATATTACCCTCCGTTTCAGAAAAAGTGGTAGATAAATAATAAGAAATAAACAAGCGTCATTCCTAAGAGTATTATATATGTGTTGCTGTTGTTAAAGACGAAAATTAATAACAATTAACAAATCATTAAAAGCAGGAAAAGCATATCGAGAAGAAATATACATGGTGTCAAGAAAAAGGGTAACCATAACGGAAATATATCATAAAGTAATGATTAATATCAGAATAAAAGAAAGTTTATAACTCAAAAAACATTTAAGGAGTGAGGTCTTTAAAACTAAGCAACGGGCTTTTCTAAAAAAGCGCAAAGTTTTTTTTCCATAGAGTTGTCAAGTGTTAGCTAGTTATAAATCTATATCAGCAGTGACGTTATGGTGGTTGTTTTGCTGCCCTAAAAATCACGGGCGTCATGACGCAAGTTGGTTGAAACATGGTACCCAAAAAACGATGACGACTCACTACGTGAGATTTATAAGTTCGGCGTTCAAATAGATGCTGAACCGTCATGTCAGGAGGAAATTTAACAACATTAATTTTAATTCAATCACAAACAGAGTACAAACGGGACCAAAGTGTTGTGCCTTGAATAAAAGAGCAGCCACATATAGCGCAATTATTTAATAAATCCTCATACATTCGTATCGGGAACTCTGCTTTCTAACACAATGTTATTTGGGGGCACTATGGGTAATTTATTTCTAATTTGGAAGCCAAGATGTTCCTATCAAAGTAGTAAAGTCACATTCATATTGAAGCTATCGACTGATATCGACTAATATCGACTACTTACGACAACTATTGACTACTATCGATTGTTATCAATTACAATAGACCACTACTTAAAATAAATATTAATAAAGACACACATCTACTTCATTTTACAAATGTGCAAGACTGTTCAGGTTGAACATGAACAATGTTAGTCATGACATAACAAAATACTCTTTTGGTACACATAGAAAAGCAAAAACTCACCGACATTTTACGTTAGGAATTGATTTTTCATCGTCTGGTTCATTCTACAGTGATTGGGTTATATTTGTTTTTCAATTTTCCGTATACACTTGAGTGCCCATGAAGTACTATGAATGGTTGCGACTTTATTTTGCTCTCATATCTAAATGAACCCCTATGGTAATGAAGCCGTAGCCCGCTAAAAAACTCGACATCTTTAATTATAGCCCTCTTCTCAAGTACTCAGTCTACAGTCATCTGCTTAGCAGGGTTTCGAGGTAATCAATAACATTGAACAGTATTCATCGATAAGGGCTCTCTAGGTGTCAACACTTTCCTCATACAAAAAGATCTATCATGGCGTAAGCAGCTATCGTCCGGATAAAAGACGTTAGTCTTTCAGGCAATTTGAAAAAAAGAAGCAAACTGGTTAAGTGATTACATTATCTTGAGAGCACTTACGGTCTTTTTATATTTCACGCCTTTGTCATACTGGGAAAAATGAGAGTGAAAACTTCATTAAAATATGGAAAGTATTGTCTTGACATTTATCAGCTTTTATAGCCATCAAACACATCATTCGTGTCAGAGATGTAGGTGGCGTTTGTTGAACCAGATAATACCGTAACAAATAGCGCCATCTTTTTCAAATTTCCTTCAAGCTAGCGAGATAATCAGAATATGCGATCGAGTAAAACACTCAAAACGTTATATGTTTGTGGTGTTGCTTGATAATTAAACACGAAGTTAAAAAGATTTTAGATTATGTTGGCGACGGTCCTACTCAGACATTTTAATGCACTGTCACACACAGTTTGTTAGTTGTAGCACTACTTGTACATATTTTTCAGTTGACATCAGATAACATGACGTTGCACTCGCTTTTGGCTTTGTGGCATTAGCTTTCGTTATTAAGTGACGACACTATTTTGTGTGTTTTAACTAATACTCAAGTGTGTGACGTAGTCATGGTTTCGTGGTTAATAAACCCACAAAAGAGCCACGCCTTTGCCTTCTGTTCCTAAAATTAGCGAGGTATGTTTTGCAATGATCCTTTGTTCTCAGTGATACAAGTGCGAGTAAACGTTGTATAAGATTTTTCAAACAACATTTTTTTAAAATAATTCAATAACAGGTGGCGTCAATCAAAGATGCTTAATGAGTACTCAAGTTTCGTCAGAAACCTTTACCTTAGCGTTGTTTGATTTGGTAGTAGGTGGCACTTAAGCATTTAGACAAGTACATTTCGATCTTAATCTAATACCACTCTTTATAAAAATGTGCGGACTACAATATTGCGCCAAATGAACTGGCTGTGTTGTTCATAAGAGTTATCGAATAAAGTACTTACATTTGTTTAACTTGAAAATGATGAGGTATAACTACTTCAAAAAGATAGTGACAAATGTACATTTTGATGTTGTAATGTTATAACTATGTTTTTGTCCTAATAGACTATACTTGTACATATGTTTGTTTATATGCCCATATGTTGTTAATCGCAATCTTGGTTAATAAACTGGACTGAATTGAATTGATGGAATGACGTTTGCACTGATCACACCGTTATCACGGGATTGCTGCTGCAATGGCGAGATTTAAATTATTCAAAACATCAATACATTACAAAGTGAATTATTAACTTCCAATATTTTAGTCTCAATACTTCAAAATATGAGTAATAACATTCTTGCGCCACATTAAGGTCAATTCTGCATTTTACACATGTATCTTAATATATTTGATGGCATGAAACAGCTTCCAATCCATATAAGACTTAATGAGAATTAAATCATAGCTTAATATTTTAAGCCTGCGCAACTGTCATGCTCTCGGAATAACTTTGTTTAGTTCTCAATATCGTTGGATTATTGAGGGTGTGGCACTCGTGAATCATTGCATGATCTGATTTAGCGCCAAACCTCTTAAAACGTTATAGCATGCAGATGGGAAATGTGCAATATTGTCTTTAATATGTAATCGATAAAGATCAATCATATGCAACACGAAATATTTAGAAAAAAATAATGTCTGTGTTCAAGCAAAGTTAAGAGGACGTTAATATGTTATCTTCATAGGTCCCCCTTTCAACTTGAACATTGGAGTAATAAATTAACCCGTTTCGAGGTGATCTTAGACTCAGTATCATAAATTACAAATCAATAATATCATTCAATTATGTATTTATCAGATCACTAAGTTCAAATGAAAAGGATACAAAACAAGAGAGAGTCTATCATTCCTACGATGGGCACCAGTAAGCAAACCGACGTCATTTTGAACGGGGCTTAACCTTTGAGCGCCATAATGTAAAAAAAATATTTAATAAAAAACAGCCTACTGTACGTAACAAGTGTCATTATTTATTCAATAATTCAATTATTTGAATAATATGCCCTTAATTCTTATCGTATCTATTTGCCGTTCATTTTGTATTCATTCATGCATGCATTAGCATATATCAAAGCAATTCAATGCCAAACAAAACTAATGATGGGATTGTCTTCACGGTTTATTAAACTAGGATTATTTAAAAAGTGTTTACATTTTGGTTCAAATTTGTCAACTTTACCTTTGTAAAATAAATTGTTGGCATTGTTAAAATGCAAACGGGTTATATATCGCTTGTACAGTCAATTCAGAAAACAGTATCTACTTATCAAATGTTCTGGTGGTTGTAATTAATGTTTATTACTTTCGATAATAACTAAGTTGATATATCTGATATATATAGCGGCCATTGTTTCGACGGAAGGAGGCACCAAATTATGTAAAAATAAATGATCAATCCAGCACACATTTACTCACTACACGTTTATTGTCGAAAGTTGACATATTCTGATTTAGCTTTGTACTTTGTATATATGATTGATTCGTTAAGACACCGTTTTTTCATGGTTAACGCATCCGCAGCTGAAATAAAAGCTTTCTATTTTCCTATAAGACAATACCTAACATGTTTTTTTTATTTTGTAATTCAGTAGTGATTTTCCCTGGTGCCCTAAATCAACAGATCGATTATTAGACTGGCCAACCCGGTGTTAGTATACTGTGAAGGATTTAACAGTTGTATTTATATCCTTGTAGCTAGTCAAATGTCTTGTTTCCTCAATGACATATCTTCTACTGTATTCTAAAACAACGTTCCTTTCCTTCCATCTTTTTACTCTTTCGTTTTCGTTGACGTTGGTGATCACTTTAAAAGATTACTGGTACCGAAATACACGTCGGTTTAGCGAGGAATAGGAGCAACATACTTTTACCTCGGGTGACCTGATACGTGTGTTAATAATTGAACCAGGCATTTACCTGAAGTCGATTATTCTCGGAATCCTTTAACAATCCTAAACGGTTTGCAAATGGTACAAACGAAGAAAAAGAAACGGGCAATGTTGCAAACTATTATATGCCTAAATATTGAGTTGGGGAATAGATGTCTATTATCGTTAAGCGTTAATCATTTCAGGTGAAAGTGAACACATTTGGACAAGTGTTTAAAAAACACATAAAAACTAGAGTGTTTGCACGAAACAATCCATAACAGCAGTTCAATCGATCAATTTCAGTTCATTGGCCCTTCATGCCAAGAAGAAGACCAATGCAATTCCTTGGTAATACCCAAGCAAAATTAAGTTAGTATGCACTTTATTTGTCTTGAAAATAATGGAATTTGATGAACACCATATCATATAAAGGTATTTGTAAAATTACAAACTATGACATATCTAAATGATTTGATATCATTTACTTTAGTACTAATAATTTTATATTCAAACGAAATAATTTTCAAAACGTATGTTCACTAAAAAAGTAAAGAAAGAGAAACAAACAATCATATCATATTAAAACCGAAACGACTGCAGGGACTACAAACCAGTTATATAACAACAGAAATAACTATAACGCGACAACAACTTAGATACAATAATCTTTTATATAAATTTACAAAAAACATCAGCAATAACACAAATAATAACAACTAAAGAAATTGTCAATGCAAAACCTCATTGACAACAGGGAACAGAGAAACTTGTAGTGCATTAGTTCCATTACACTAGTAACATAAGTAATAAAACGTACATACAAAACGTAGTGTTAATCATGGTAGAACATTAATGGACACAAATATTGAACTCAAATTAATCACACATCATAGAAGTCCAAACATACATATTCACCTTCGAGTCTTTGATATATAACATATGTTACTTGTCTTTATCATTGTTGAAATGTACAAACACGATTACGCCTTCCGCTAATATTGAAATTTTTAGTAACATTTAACTCATATAAAACGTAAATGTGTGCAAAGCGAATGGAAAGAGACTATAATATTCACATTGGAAGTAAAAAACTACGTAGTTATCCCTGTTCAACCGCACGTGATATGTGTGTAATGAGGTAATTTTGTTTCTTTTGGCTTTAGTAGTATGTGTGCTATTTTCCTCTCTTTGAGCGGTTAAATAGTTATTTGGTACTACGTTAGGAGGTTATTAGTCATACCAAACTATTTCACCTACAATATATCATAAACTTGTGAGGGTTTAGCAAAGATACGTATGCAAGTTGTGTATTTGTTTCTGTCTAAAATACGCTGAAAATAACGAAATAACTAGGAAAATGACAACTTTGTCAGCAACGAAAAAGTATACGTTATAATCTTGCGTGAGCTTCTTCAAAACCTTATTTTGAAACAATTTGGTATCCCATCTTTTTCTGACCGGATGCATCATTCAATGAGATTTAAAACTATTTGGAAACCAAAAACATGTACGTTTTGTAATTAGAATTTTAGAAATAAATCAAAATACGAATCAAAGAAATACATGCGGCTATGTGCGATAATCAATCAATCAATCAATCAATCAATCAATCATCAATCATCAATCAAAATTCAATTGAATTAATGAATTAAAGAATCAAACTAAGATGTATGAACAATGAAAAATGTTACATTATTATTATTTCTTTCCTGTGCTGTATCAAGAAATTTGAAAAATTAACATAGACACATTAGAAAAAAAATTAATAACATGATACAAAATTAATAAAAATGAATACGAACGCGGGTATGAAATGCTTTACGAACAAATGCTGATTTTTAGCTTCGATTTCACACATAATTCTGCTTTAAGATAACAAGTTTCATAAACATGTCATCCGATTTGTATACAATTATGACGGTGAGATTATAAAAGCATGAAGGAAAACATAGGCCTACCAAGGTAATTGTTCAGCACAGTAATTTATAAGGAAAAAGAATGTGTGTTCAGAAATATTATATCCGGCTTTATGAGACTTATGAAAGTTGACAAATGATTTGGAGAGTTTTGGCTAACCTTTGTTTTGGTTTATATTTGAGTTTTGTCTATTTAAGTGCACTTTTGAGTCAAAATATTTTTTGCTATATAGCTTTGAAAGTTTTACATTTGTATCAAGTGTTTCGTATTTTTGTTAAGGTTAACTAAATATAAATTATGC
The DNA here is from genome assembly GCA_032362205.1 of Clione limacina. Taxonomy (NCBI): domain Eukaryota; kingdom Metazoa; phylum Mollusca; class Gastropoda; order Pteropoda; family Clionidae; genus Clione; species Clione limacina. The sequence goes on from JAUUEB010002465.1 coordinate 14,774, forward strand.
AGCTCTTTGAGGACAAATGTTAAGGCCTTACATATGAACAAAGTTGGTAATTAATTTAATTTGGGTACAATGGGTATGGTAAGGCAGTTTACATTTCGGTTCAATTTTTAGTTATCCAAAATATGTAAAAGCATTTGCCCACACAACATCTTAATTGTAATCTTGTCTGAGCATCAAGAAGGAAACACCCTCTTCTCTATTATTTGGCAACCCAAGAAGAGAATGCCAACTATGCCTGAGAAGCCAGAGATGTTATGGCAATTTGTCGTTTGATCAAGACAAGATAGTTAGAAAAATAGCAACGTGTCTTTAAAAAGCAGCACTTAACAACGTATATACTTAGCTACTGATCAAATTGCATAGTGAAGTTATTTTAAAGTTAGTATCAGAAATAACAACCGTAAACCTGTTCACAAACAAATATTTATACATAATGTGATCTTGTTAATATGAACGATATGGTTATTAATATCTTAACGGTTAGATAAATAAAACAATCACTCGTACAACGACTTCAAGAACAAGTTCAAAAATTGAAAACGTAGGCCTATAAGGAGGGGAGAAGACCGATGTAGCATGCGCATTTATACAATGTATAGATGTTTTTCTGAAGTATTGCTCGTCTTTAACATCATTATTTAAAGGTTACTGTTTGTTAGCTTTTATAACTAAGTAATCGTTTTCATATTACCGGGTTAACCTTAGGTGCACAGCTGTGAATACCCCTTTGTCTCAAATACTAAATTAAATGAAGACAGCTTGTGTCCTGTGTTTACTTTAAAAACAGGAACCACTGTAAGAATATATTTAATATATTTTGAGCAGGTCAGTTGAAAAAAAAATTGTACATGAAACTTTGCTTCACATGTCGAAATTAATTATTTTTTCATATATTCTGGTTTAGATTTAAATGATGCAGGATGAAAAGTATTCAACTGTTATTTTGTAAAAATTAATATTATATTATATATGAAATCAATTTGCTGAACAATATTTACAAAATAGACATTGATAGGGTAACAAAAGTTGTTTTTAAGGAAATACTATGACACATTGGTTATAATTTCACCATTTAACAATTCCACAGTTATGACATCACATATTAAATTGCATGTGTCTTCATCCAAATACTAACTATGCTACCAAAAACGGAGCTCACTTACGATGACATAGACCGGGGCAGAGATTATAACTTGAAGACACATTTACCCCGTTAATTGTCACGAGGGATTACAATGTTAAGAGGAGTGTGCTCCCGTGAGCCTCCAAGCGCCCCCAAGTGCCCTTTAGTTTGTCTAGTTTGACGAGGAGGAAATAACATAATCATAGCATAAGAGCATAAGTTCTACAAGGTATTTTTGTTGTTTTGTGATACGTTGATTGCAACAGATTTTGACTGTATACTATTCGAATTTTTAGACTGTCCAGGATGTGACGTCAATATGACGTAAGCGTTCTTGAGTTATTTTCAAAGTATGTTAAGCTAGGTTTAGTGAAGAACAGGGGTAAAATTGCAGTTTATAACTTGTCAGAAAAGTGTTTTTTCTCTAGAAATAATGATTATGCAGGAGACAGATATCCGCATCTAGTTGTTAGCAACATCTTTAAACTCATTAAACCTTGTTTTGCCCTGTATAAAAGGACTTTGAATTGATAACATCGATGTTCAGGTCGGATATATTATAATTTTTATTTTTTTTATTGGTTAGTTCATTCCAATATTTTATCATCTCTATGATGCTTCCTGAAAGATAAATAACAATGCAGGTAGGAAATTCTCTAAAAAAGTACAACTTTGACACGATTAACGATGGAAATAATAAAACCATTAAAACCAACTCATCTTATAAAATTAAATCAAAATAATTCCCGTTGAAAGAACCGTAATCGTATTGATTAAAATGAATGTTATTTAAGCTTGCGACGAGCCTACAAAAATGTTCCCAACGAGAATTATTATTCCTGAAAAAACGATCAATGTATGAAACACGGAAAATCTGAAGCGTTTAAGGAAAAACAGTAACACTATTGCATTAATGTCATTTCAATTACTTTGTTTTCGGCGACGGGATGCTTATCGGCAATTTGATTTTAGCTCTGTTCAGTTCATCAAACTACATGGTTCAGCGGCTTTGATTTCACACAAGTTTTTGCTTTAAGATTCTATGATAACGTCAACATATCTGTTTACGATCATGACAGGGAGATTTTGGAGAAAAAGGAAAACACAATACGGCCTTGGCCTTGTAGACTTACATTCGGGCCATGAACAAACAAGGAAACTCCCCGCATTTTCTTTTAAGATTGACTTTTAAAATTGTAAATATGATAATAATATAATGATAATCGCACTATAGGTTAGAATCACCCATTAGAAATACTGGAATTACACCGAAACAAAACTCGAAAGAATGGATGATAAGATCCTGCTTTAAAAACTCACTGACAGCTCCAAACATCATAAAATTGATTTATATATGTACGAAATATTACGACTGTAGCTGGAATATTTCTTGAGTTAACATTTCCACTGATTACGGTTTTCTTTTTTTGATCACCCGATATATAGAGCTTTTCCCTTAGGGCGAAAACTCATGGACAAACAAGTTTGATAGAACAAGTTGGGTGTATGCAGGTAAAGTTTTTGATAGCCTAACTCACGT